>PVKC010028807.1:0-15315 GCA_004027635.1 Crocidura indochinensis
AAGTACCACCCTTGTGTTTAGATTTCACACACACAAACACACACACACACACACACACACACACACACAAGAGTTCAAGGTTGAATTTGATCTATGGTCAAAGCTAAGTTACCCTCCTTGTATTTTGAGACCACAGAATAATGAAGAGACATGCTTTTTTGAGTCTGCTTTTTCCTAAACCAGAATTCTCTGAAATTTTTTTCTGATACAAAGTTTTCAGGAATTTCTATTTTAGCAATTCACTCTTAATCCTGACTATTATTATAAATCCCCCCAAAAAACTCTTTTTCTCAAGTTTGACTTTCAAAAATGCTACAGCTTAGGGTTTTTGTGTCCAGAACCCCCATGACAGCTCTGTAGTCCAAGAACCCTGCAAATTGCCCTTACAATTGAGGATTCGGTGACTCGAAGAGGCATTATTGGGGTTGGACTCAGAGGGAAATGGTGTTGAGGAAGAGGGGACTCTGGTTAAAGCTAATTATAACAAAATTTAGCCAAAAGAAATTTCAAAAACTTCTGTTAACAAATAAAAGGTTGGAACCTAACTGAAATCTCAAATGTTAGCAATAGCATAGTGGTTAGGGTGTTTGCCATGCATGCGGCAGACCCAGGTTCCATCCCAGGTATTCCCATGTAGTCCTTGGAGCCTGCCAGGAGTGTTTTGAGTGCAGAGCCAGAAGTAACCCCTGAGTGACACTGGGTGTGGCCCCAAAACCAATAAAATAAAATAAAATCTCAGATGTTTCAGTACAAAAATAGAGACTTCCATTTCATATGATGAGTCCTAGTTTACAGAACATACTAAACTATATTACTAACCAGAGTTTGCTTACATCTTAAGGAGTTGATGTGTCTCTTCTTATAGCTTTTAAATCCATTAACCCAGAACTAAGTCCTTTTTCTATATTTATCAACTCTGACTCATAAGAAGTTTTCTTCTGTTGGCCTTTGGGACAGAAGCAAATATAATTTCTGATACCCCTGAAATAGACACCAGGATGGTTGTGGAGAAGACACATTGATTATTTTATCCAATTTCAACTCTCTCAACTCAGAATTTCAGGCTCCTGTTCACCCAGTGGCCCCCTGCATTGGTCATTCTTGCTTTCTTCTATTGTTTTAAGTTGACCTGAACTAGAAAGAGAGAAAATAGGATTATGTGTTTTCTGCAGCTTGGATCCCTTACCTCTGTTAGTGCAGGGACTCGTTGTCTGATTCACTATTTTTAACTGTGAATTGTAGTAATTGGGGACACTCAATGGTTCTCCTGAATCTGTGTTCAGCAGTGGTCATGGCACCTAGAGGGCCATATGCAGGGTGGGCATAGAACCAGGGCTAATCAACTGCACGCACAGAAAGTATCTTAAGTCCTGCACTATCTGCCTGACCCCACAATTCACACTTTTATCTCCTTTACTTTTAGAATCTATAATGAATCCTATGAAACTCCTATAGAAACATACTATGCACTGTGCTAAGGAAACATATGATGTGATGGTGCTAAATACATGTGGGTAAAATGCACTAACTTGTGGAAGGTTAAGGCAGGTGACCTTTCACTCCCAGGAACTTAGCAGTTGCAATTTTATCCAAAAGTTTCAGTGATTTCTGGGTCTCCTAAATGCCAGAGGGCTCCCACCCTACCCAGACTCAGAAAACAGAAGCCTGAGGAATAATAGTCATTTCTTGGTTACGTCATTCATCCACATGTATAATGGAGGATTGTGAGAAAAGGATATGAAATTCAATGGAAACTATCAAATTCCACTTCTTGAATGTGTGAAGACAATAGTGACCCACTGATGTTCCTCCTGACAGAGCTCTATAGTGACAATTCAGGGGAACACCCTTTATTAGAACACAGTTATATATGTTGTTGCATAATAATAGTTGATCTCATGCCTGACATGGCACCATTTTAAGGCAATATCATTATTAAAAGTTGGGTCCGGAGTGGTGGCACAGTGGTGAGGTGTGTGCCTTGCACACAGCTGACCTGGGACGGACACGATTCAATCCCTGAGTGTCCCATATGGTCCCCCAAGCCAGAAGCAATATCTGAGCGAAGGGCCAGGAGTAACCCCTGAACATTTTGGGTATGGCCTAAAAAAAAAAAGAAGAAAAGAAAAAGGCAAAGAAAAGAAGAGTGTCAGGTGATTCTACTGATCCCCAAATGATGAACTTCTCAGGAAGGGTTAATGTTTGCTATCCCTGCTTCTACAAAGGCACCTGGAAGAAGAAACATCATGTCAATGCTCAATAAGATGATGCCTCTCAATTGTGTGTCTTTTATTTGCTAGAAATCCTATGTGGAATCTATTCATCTAGCCTAGATGTAGACTTGACTGTACTTTTCAGAGTTAGGTGATGCCATCCAAGGCCCACTAAATTACTAAACTTGCCATAAGTTGCATTAAGAGAAGAAAAAATAAGTCTGAATTCAATCTTATTGAACTATAATGCCTGACCTCTGCAAGAGCTCAGTCTTCAGGGGGAAGGGCCACTGCTCACGTGGGAAGGACCAGTAGGAATGGCAGGAAGGAGGCAGCTCCAAGGACCAAAAGGCCTGGTCTTTCTCTCCTCCCCAATGCCTGACAAGGTGGTGTTCAGGTAAACAAGCAATATCCTCTTTCCAGAAAGATCCTAAAGTCCAAATGTCTATCACGACCATGAATATGTTGAAGAAGGAGAATCACTCAGGAGCCTGACGTTAACCAAAGCCCAGGCCCTGAGGACCTGCATGTGCCCCTCACCCCTTATACAGTACCAGGTCCTTTCCTGTGGCACCCGCCCACCTGCTCTACAGCCTCGGTACTACCCCGGCACCTAGTTTCAATGCCACTGGATGAATTCTACAGGTTAGAAAACCATTCCTGGGCTTTTCTAGATGGTAATTAATCTTTGGGAGAACTACTGACAAATCCATGGGGAAGGGAATAATCTACAGGCTCCCAGAATTCCAGGTACACTGCCAAATGGCACCACCAGCTGCCCCAGTATGGCCTTTGGGGCTTGGCAATGAGAAGAGTTTCTCCAACCAGCAGCTGTAGGGATGCTAACATTTCGATGGAACCAAATTATTGTGCATCCTTCCTAATTAATGTAATTATCAAAGGAACCTATAAAACTAGTCTCTAATTAATTGTACCCAATTAAGACTTGAAATTGTAAATTCAGGGATTGTTTCATGCAGTAGGTATGATGCTATAATTTTTACAACCATTTATAGAGGCAGAACTGGATACTAGCACTGGGTGGGCTATCACAATATTCCTAAAATATAAACACTTAGACTCAGAAACCAAAGATACTACCAGACAGAATAAAATTTAAAATTTCTTTCAGATAGGCATAGTATAATTCTGAATTAGGTGGAGAGAAGTGTTTTGCATCTATGGATGTTCGGTCAAGTGATTTCCTGAATAATGTTTTCTAATGAAGGATCTCAAAGGCCAAAGTTTCTAAAAAAAGGGACTGTAAAATCTTGATTGTATTACTGAATTTTAGAAATTAATATGGTAAAAAGCCAGAGAAGTACTCCAGCAACGAGGACAGTAATACATCACTGCACCTGGGTTTGATCTGGCTTCCCATGTGGTTCCCTAAGACCTTCCAGGAATGATCCCTGAGTTCTGAGCCAGGAGAAGTCCTGAATATCAACAAACAAAACAGAACTATATAGTGACACAGGACATTGGGGGTGAGGCAATGAAGAGAAGCACTTCCTAAAAAGTAAAATTGGGGATGGGGACCAAATGGACACACTCTCTGTGCCCAGAGCACTGTTCCCACACTCCTGTGCAGCAATGACTGGAAAGGGTGACCAGGATGTATTAAGACATACACTCAGGTTCAAGGACTTAGGCTCCTCAGCTTTTGGGACTTTCTGGAAAGATCCACCTTTCCCAAGCATAGGGCACAACTGTCCCCACACCCATGGACTCTCTAAGCTGAAGTAGCTGCTATTTTGTGCACCCATAGAATTCACAGGAAAGGCAAGAAATGCTCCATTGGCTTCAATCCCAATGAGAAGAAACAGGCACATCTACTCCGGTAAAGACACAGCCCTTTCTATTTCTATACAAATTCAACAACCCTTGTACTTGATTTTGATAAATACTTGAAGGCACAATCAGGCCCCACATCAGTGCTCAGGAATGTGGTGTCAGAATGAAGAGCATAAAATGATTTATCTTTTATTCACTGATCTATAATCTGTCATCCATAGATTTACCTATTTACTATCACCTTTCTACAATCACTTATCATTGATCCATCCCAGCTATCCTTAGAAGTTACAATCTGACACAAATAAACCTGCTGAGCCCACAACAATTGACCCAACCCCACTCTCTCTGAAAAGACTGGCTTTGGAGAGATCAATTATCCTAATAATTGTTTTATGTTTCTGAATTCCATTCCATGTCATGTAACAGTCATTAACTGCGTCCTTGTCATACCAAAGTATCAAATGTCAAGGTAAAATAATACATTTGCATGGGATCTTTCCATTCTCATCCCTATGAGCAGCAAGTTCTCTTTCTTAAATTATACCAACAAAGAGGATTTTTAAGGAGTACAGCACTCTTCATGAACCCCAATCTAGTCCCAGAGACTTCAAGAATTTTATAGACCCTGGGGACTTCATGGACTTCAGGGACCCCAAGGATTTCATAAGTCCCATGGGCTTTATGGTTTTTATAGACCACATGAACTTCATGGATTCATGACATCATGATTTCATGGGCACCAGGTAGTTCATGAACCCCCAATGGACTTCATAGACCCAGGAACTTCATGGACTTCATGGACCCCATGGACTTCAGAGACCTCCCCCCATCAATGGACTTCATAAACTCATGGATCCCATGGACTTCACAGACTCTAGGGTCTTTATGTACTCAAGGATCCCATGAACTTCACACACCCCACCTAGAGTTGGAGATGGGATATAAACTTACCATAGACAATGACCATGTCCTTCTGAACTGGGTTGATTTATTCATGTTCAGCCTCTGACAGGGATGGAAAGAGGAAGTATCTGGTGTCAGGGTAGGCACAGACATGTGTAGAAGTGCCCTGGCACAGACTTAGACATTCAGCTGAGACACTTGCTGCACGGAACACTTGGCACCATAGCCACACCAAGCTTATCTGTCAGTGGCATCCAGTTGAATCCACCATATATGGTTCCTTCCAGTAAACCCAAGGTGCCAAGCAGAAGAGAGGCAGCCTGGGGATCCTCTGAGAACCACATGCATTTCTCTCCCACCGGAAGCTCTTCTTTCCACCCCTTCACATCCCCCAGTCCTGGTCCTTTATGTTGCAGTCACCACACCTGTTAATTGTTCACAGGAGGCTAATCCCACCCTGGAATGGCAAAGTCAAGCACTTCCCAGTACAGGCTCTTGCCAATAAGACAGGTGATGGCATTTCCACAAGTGTCTGCTGTAGCCAGGAAGATGTTCCGGGACAGAGAAAAGTTTTTGAGAAAGAAAGTAGAAAGTATGGGGCCCTGTGGGAGTCACAGTTCCAAAGAGACTCAAATGTTAGTACACCAGGATGGTTGTAAAATAAATCCCCACATTGTGAAGTCACCCCACACATGTATTTCCACCCCCTCATGGACAGGTTTTGATTCAGGTGGGGTAGCCACGAAGAATTAATAAACCAAGCCAGACTAAAAAGAGTCATAGAGCCGGTTTACTTTTTGACTTGCAGTCTCTCTGAGCGTCAAAGTCAGACTACTTTCTTCATTAAACCTATCCTAATTCAGCAGGGGTGGAGTTAAGTGATCTAGGTGGGCTTTTACATATCAAAGATCTAGCTAAAAAGGAAAGAGGAAATTGGGGGAACACCTTGGTTTAAGGTTAATGATGGGTCATCTTACAGATAGTGAAACAGCAAACAGGAACACTGGAATTCTGCTCATCTCACACTACTAAGGAAGAGAAGGGTCCCCATATGATACGATTCTCACATGACACATGTCTCTCACAAACCACTATAAGGGACCGGCAGTGCATAGGTACATTCACCTTCTCCCTTATCCCCACAGAAATGGGGAAATTGCATAACAGTATATTTTTAAATGCTGCTCGACTCAGTAAGACACTGGGGATGAAAGGCTGCATGCATTTGAAATATCTGATTTTCCTAACTTCAGCAATAAGCACTGAAGAAATATTTTAAAGTCTACATTTTTTCTTTCTGATTATATTTAAGCAAGTTTTCTCAAAGTCTTTGTTTTATTTTGGTTTTGGGTCATGCCTGGAGATGCTCAGGAATTACTCCTGGCTCTAGAATCATGAATTATTCCTGCCACTGTTCAGGCCTCTAGAGGGTGCTCAAAACTGGTCAGCTGTGTGTGTGGCAAATAGTACCCACTGTACAATTACTCCTGCCATGCAATTCTTCTACAGTAACACAGTCTCTCTCTGTCTCTGTCTCTCTCACACTCACACACACACACACCTCTCTCTCTATCCCACACACACACTTCTAGATTCCTGTTTAAACAATTTCACATGCCAACCTAGCCCTGGAGTTGGGCCTGAACACCATGATTGAGTCCCAACATGGAGCTACCAGAGAAAGCCTATGTGTGGATAGGCACTCTGTCTGAGTAGCTCTGTGTCTAGGATTAGCGAAGCGAAGCAACTGAGGACTGTGGTTTCTTATGTTCAGAGTGAGGCCAGACAGATGTGGGTGTGTGTGGAGAAGGTGTTTGTGAGACGACAGAGCTATACGGAGCTTAGACATGAGGCCGAGGCTTCCTTCCCGCCTCCCTCTCCTATGACTGAAGCAAGCACAGTGGTTAGCACCCAACTCTCCCAAGGTTGAAAAATCAATCCTTGGGTCCAGCATCAGAACAGAAGTTAAGGTGCTGGGCTTGCATGTGATCAACCAGAGTTTGATCCCAGTAACCCATCTGGGTTCTAGAGCCTGGCAGGAGAGATTGTTGAGTGCAGAGACAGGAGAAAGCCCTGAGCACCACTGGGCAAACTTTCAAACAAAAGAAGCAAACAAAAGAGATAAAGTGAGTAATCAAGAGAGTAGGTAAGAAGGACAGACGAAGTAAGGAGATGGGGCTGAACCTTTGGTCTGAGCACCACATATGAGGCCTGAGGCTGACTCAGAGCAGCCTTGTGAACCAGGCTAGACCAGCCTTCTGACTCCTCCTGCAACTGTGGTGGAATTTTGCCCCCCCCCAAATGTGTGTGGTGTTTCACACTATAATTGTGGTGGAAATCTGCACCCATCGACACACAGGCTGGTCAAATCATGGCAAAGGAGAAAAAGAGAAAAAAAAATCTTTTGGCAGGAAACATTCAACCAAGAAAGGCTCATGCAAAGAATCTGAAAGATTCACGCAACAGTAAGGTGAATTGACATTATTTAACGTTAATTAAGGTGCACTAACATTAATACAAATTTGTTTTTGTTTTTGTTTTTGGGTCACACCCGGCAGTGCTCAGGAGTTACTCCTGGCTTCATGCTCAGAAATTGCTCCTGGCAGGCACGGGGGACCATATGGGGCACCGGGATTCGAACCAATGACCTTTTGCATGAAAGGCAAACACCTTACCTCCATGCTATCTCCCGGGTCCACAAATTCTTATTTTTGATTGAAAACCATGACAAAAAGAGTCAGAACTAGCACAGAGGGGATGACATTTACTTGAACACAGCTGACCCGGATCCAATCACTGGCATCTCAGAGGCTTCCCTGAGTCTGCCAGGAGTAATTTCTGAGCTCAAAACCTGGAATAACCCCTGGGTATCACAGTTGTGGCCCCAAAAAACAAGCAAACAAAAACAACAACTAATAACACCTGCTATAAGAAGTGTTTTCTTACTTCTTATGTTTGAAGCGAGATTTGGGGTATCTTCTCTCCAAACTTCAATTGTGTTTGAGGCTGAGAAATAGCCGCCTCTGTTCCCTAAATGAGATACTGGGGCTCTGTTACCCTTACCTGCACTCAAAGAAAATCCACACTTCACAGTGGGTCCCCTTTAGCCTCCTGGAGAGTCCCTCACTATGTGTCATTGAACAGCATATTGTGAACTTATAAACTGACTGACATTTGTTCGTGTAATGACATGGTTGCTGCCAACAGGCTGTTAATTGTGGACACACCATGGACATGGAAGTGTGTGGATGTGTATGTCTGAGCATCCATGCATACTTCAAACCTGTTACAATGGCCCAAACTAAATACTAACCAGAAACACTGGAAATAGACCCCGGGATACACCATGGATGGTTCCTCTTCATAGATATGACCAATGCTTAGTGTCTGTATGTGCATATAACATTTCATTATTCCAAGAGCAAATGCATCATTGATCTCCTACTCCTTCTCCATGAGCCATTCTATCTGTCTTACTGGTCTTTCAGGTGATAGGGACGGGGCCTTTATTAAGATCCAAAGGAAGGGACCCGGGAGGTGGCGCAGGAGGTAAGGTGCCTGCTGCCTTGCCTAGGACGGACCACGGTTCGATCCCCTGGTTCCCATATGGTCCCCTGTGCCTGCCAGGAGCGACTTCTGAGTGCATAGCCAGGAGTAACCCCTGAGCATCACTGGGTGTGACCCAAAAACAAAAAACAAACAAACAAACAAAAAAAAAAGATCCAAAGGAAGATCTAAAAATGGATGAGTCCTGGTGCTAACTTGAGTATTTGATACAAGAAACAAACCACCGGCTCTTAAACTAATGTGTACTCCCATCTGGAAAGCCTGTTTGCCCTCTTAATATCAAGCTCTGCTCTTGTCCCATCTTTCCATTTTCTCCCAAGAATCCCTGTTCTGACCCAAATGTTCTTCTAATATATACCCCAAAGCACTAGGTTTTCACAGCCATTTCCTGCAAATCCTTCTCTTGTCACTGTACTGATTCCATTCCAGCTAGAATATTTGAGAAAGGATGGCCCTGTGTGCGTGCATGTGTTTGTGTGTATGAATTCTCTGTTTTAAAGGCAGAGCATCTACACAGTAAATATAACACAAACATCAGTATAATAAGTAGATGATGATGTGGAGACACACTAATCCTTAATAAACTATAGCAACCCACAGCACTCCCACCCCTGTTTCTGGGTGTACATGACTGTTCCAGTCAGAATATTCTGCATGATGCTCTTCTATATAAAAATATTGAGAAGAGAAAGGCTAAGAAGATACACAGCAGTAAGAGCATCTCATGGTTCATGTCATAACTTTTGTGTCCTCTTACCTTGAATGTGACTTGCTCTAAGGTATGGTCAAGCATTTCTACTTTGTTTATAGGTGGAGGTACTATGTATAGTATAAAGGCAACACACGGGTTCCAGAATGAGAGAAATGCAATACCATTTAAAGTGGGACAGTTGAGTCTCAGAGCTCATCCCCACATGAGCTAAGGGATGTTAGAGATATTCTGAGAGATTCGGCAAGAGGCTCTTGAGGAATCCACCATCAACCTCAGAAGGCTTTGTGGGCAAATGCAACTGGTCTGAGAGTTCCCTTTTCAAGGATTCCCTGAAGTGAAAAGAAGGGCTTCTCTCCTGAAAGAGGCTTCTATACCTCTTCCCCCACACTCTGAGCGTGCATACATAAAGTGCTTTCCAAAAGAGAGATAACTGGGCATGACAACATGCCTTAGCAACCTCCAAGCAACATGGAGAAGCTTCCCTAACATCCCTCTTAGAATTTAAAACATGCAAATTACTTTACTAGGATATAAGGTAATGGAAGTATGAAATGAGAATAAATAATATAAATATAATATAAATAATATAAAGAGCAGTGTTCTTTTTTAAGACTTTAAGTCTTAAATCCTTTTTCTTCACAGTACATAGTAGCAGGAACAGTTATCAGATATTTAACTGGCTTCCCCCCTCCTCAACATTAGATGAGCTCATTCTGGTATTCAAAGGTAACGCAGGGGGAACTGGTCTGGCCTGAGTGAGTGGGCAGTGAAATTAGTGAAGATAGGAGAGGAGAAGAATGAAACTCCAGCACAGAGGTGATGGATAGTGGTCCTTCCCTCCTCCCAGTCCACTGTGCTCTCTACACTAATTGGCTTAAAGAGAAGGTAACAACCACATCAGCACATCTCTCATGATTAGAAGAGAAAGTAGAAATATCTGAGCCTTAAATCATATGTACTATGCTGTAAAATAAAAATAAAAACCCACAAGTCGGGTGAGACCAAACAAGGCACTGTGTTTCTAACTCCTTAGGGGGATGGGTCTGATGAAGCAGTATAGTGGCTTTTTTTTATATTTAAAATGCAAACTTTATTAGTGTAAAGTTAAAACAAAACAGTAACAAGCTATAATTAGAGGATTTTTTTGCAGTCAATTCTTTTATTTATTTATTTTTTTAAATTATAAATTTTTATTTTGACCATATTGACTTACATAGTTTTCACAGTAATATTTTTTAGGTACATATTAACATAGAATCAGTGGAATTCCCATCATCAAATTTGCCCTACCTCCAGCACCCACCCCCGTTCCCACCCTGCATCGCATATCCCCCACTCTCATCCCCCGGGCTGCTAGAATAAGTGGTCCCCTCTGTGTCTAGCTTACACTTAGTGAGCATACATCTGTTTGATCCTGGTACTCTCTCTTACTTCCCCTCTATTTGAGAGGCAGAACTAGAGAGTTCAAGTTATGTGGCTTTGTTTGAAGATAAGAAGAGCAATAAAATGAGGTAAAAATCAAAAAAAAAACCAAAATGGACAGAATCCTTCTATAGGCTCTCAACCTCAGTTTGAGAGAGGAAAGGAAACAAGGAATTGAAACACCACAACACGGGAGACTGCATGGAGGTAAGGCGTTTGCCTTTCATGCAAAAGGTCATTGGTTCGAATCCTGGTGCCCCATATGGTCCCCCGTGCCTGCCAGGAGCAATTTCTGAGCATGGAGCCAGGAGTAACCCCTGAGCACTGCCGGGTGTGACCAAAAAAAGAAACCAAAACAAAACAAAAAACATAAAACAAAAAAAGAAACACCACAACAATACAAAAGGAAGTGAGCACTACAGCAATAAAGACTAGCACCGCATAACAGCCACAGTCATGTAATATAAACATGGCAGAGCACAAAAAGAAAAAAGGGAAACAATGGAGACACCAACTCACCAACTTCAATATCCACATCAAGACAAAAGAAGTTAAAAAAAAAGTAAATAAATAAATAAATGAATAAAAAGATTATTTTGTGCTTTTTTTTTTCCTGCATAGGCACAGTAAATAATGGGGACATTAGAGAGGGAATTCCCTTGGCCTAAGAGATACAGGGTTTCTCCACCCTTGAAGTATACTGTCGTGGGATTAACTATAGACCTCTTACATATTCATTTACTCTCCCCTAGGTGCTTTTGTGGTGTATGGAAGACTTCTGCTCCTTCATGGGTGATAAACTCAGACCTCTGTAACTAGAGATCTTGGTATCTCACATGTCAAGGAATGGAGCTTATGCTGAAGTCTTTCTTTGTGGTTCTAGAAGTTCTGTTCCTTCAGTGTCCTTTTAATTCATCTTCTGTAATTGGTGGTCTTGGTCATTGTGCTGATCCTAGGATGGAACCTGGGATAGAGTCTTTCGTGCTCCAGTAACCCATTCAGTTTATTCAGGGTAATGGCTTTTATGTGCCAAAAGAAGAGGTGAAGAAAAAAGAAAGTTGGGGAAAACAACTTTTGTTTAGTCTTTTTCCTAGATTCACCATTTCTGTTTTAAACAAAACAAAATGAGGCTGGAGCTAACACAAAATTATAAGAACACTTCTGCATAGCTATATAGATATATTTATACTGTTTGAAAATAAGTTTGCTAAAACATTCTTGTTTTAGCACTGTTAATAAGGGTCTATTGCTACATAATAATATATAATAAAACATCCTAGCAAACGCCTTGCACGTGGCTGACCCAGGACAGACCTGGGTTCAATCCCTGGCGTCCCATATAATCATCCAAGCCAGGAGCAATTTCTGAGCGCAAAGCCAGAAGTAACCCCTGAGAGTCACTGAATGTGCCCCTCTCCCCCCCAAAAAACCCCACCAACCCCAAAACAAAACAAAACAAAAAATATAAAAGCTACAAAAGATTTGTTCTACTTTTCTCACCAGAGGCTGGAAACTCAGATCAGAACTCAAAGCATCAAAGTTTAAATCATTCTCAAAATAACCAGCATTTTCTATATCTTATACATATCACAAATTTTTTCATAGACATCTCTAAACATAAACACTAGATCCTTTCTGCAGATACATGTAATTTGAAAATTCTTAAACATTCTTTTATTTTTAAACTTTATTGATTGACTGATTGATTGATTAATTGGCTGTTGGGACACACCCAGCGCTGCTCAGGGGCCACTTCTGATTCTGCACTCAGAAATCACCCTTGACAGGCTGGGGGATCATATGGGATGCCAGAACCAGGTCCCTCCCAGTTCAGCTGCATGCAAAGCAAATATGCCCAACTGCTGTGCTATCTCTCCATCCCTCACTCCGTGTTCCTTTCTATAAACTTCTCTAAACAAAATTATAAGAACATTTCTGCATAGATATATATGTATATACTGTTTGAAAATAAGTTTGCTAACACATTCTTGTTTTAGCACTGTTAATAAGGGTCTATTGCTACATAATAATATACAATAAAACATCCTAGCAATTGGGAAACATTCACTAGGATAGCTGAGAACTTTTAAAACTCTAACAACACTATGCATTTCCCCAGAACTGTGCAAACTAATTCCCATCTATCAACTTCAAACAAAAGTGTTCCCCTGTTCCTCTTCCTGGTAACCTCTTCTTTTGATATGTCAAATTCTACCTGTATTGCTAGACCTTCCTCCTCCTGGTTTTGGGAACTGGTTTGAATAAAGGAGTCTGGTTTGGGGCTTGGGAGTGAGAATCTTTTTACTGGCTTGGTATTATTTCTCCACATTACACTGCTTTATCAGACCTGTCTGCCTAAGGGGTTAGAAACACAGTGCCTGGAGTGGTCTCACCAGCTCACGGAATTTTATTTTTATTTTACACTACACCAATTTAATTTAAATAGGCTTATTTGGTTTTTCATTCCATGGGGAAATGAAGGAGCTTAGCAAGCTCTCTTCAGCTTTGGAAGCTGAGTCACCCCTTAATTATTTTGGTAAGTCTTGGAATAGAATTCATAACAGTCCATGCTGCATCTCAGCACACCAGATTCCCAACCATGGGGAGAGAGGAGGAGCATGCCAAACTGTTCACATCTTTCTCTGTAACAATCCAACAACTTAATAAAGCACCACAAACAAACACAAACCTAAATCATTTTCATATGCACTAAGAAGGTATAATCTCAGGAAATTATAAATGCACAAGTGACTGTGTCCTGCTTATAAAATGTATATTTGTATCAATGCGACTGAGATAAGGTTGCTGGAAGTATAAGTTTATATCATCTTATTAAGACAACATTACAAAAACATATTAAGTATTAGTCATATTATACAGAGAGAATTCCTCTTTTTTTCTTTATTTAAACATCTTGATTACAAATATGATTGTGATTAGGTTTCAGTCATGTAAAGAATAACCCCCTTCACCAGTGCAACGTTCCCATCACCAATGTCCCAAATCTCCTTCCATACCACCTCACCCCACCTGTACTCCTGACAGGCTTTCCATTTCCTTCATTCATTCACATGATTATGGTAGTTCTCTGTGTAGTTATTTCTATAACTGCACTCACACTCTTTGTGGTGAGTTTCATGAAGTGAGCTGGAAGTTCCAGCCCTCCTCTCATTGTCTCTGAGGATTGTTGCAAAAATGACTTATTTTTTTTAAAACCCATAGATGAGTGAGACTATTCTGTGAGTGTCTCTCTCCCTCTGACTTATTTCACTCAGCATGATAGATTCCATGTACATTCATGTATAGGAAAATTTCATGACTTCATCTCTCCTGGTGGCTGCATAATATTCCATTGTGTATATGTACTACCATTTCTTTAGCCATTCGTCTGTTGAAAGGCATGTTGGTTGTTTCCAGAGCCTGGCTATTGTGTGAATAGTGCTGCAATAAATATAGGTGTGAGGAAGGGGTTTTTGTATTGTATTCTTGTGTTCTTAGGGTATATCCCTTGGAGTGGAATAGCTGGGTCGAATGGGTGCTACAATTGCCAGATTTTGGAGGAATCTCCATATAGCTTTCCATAGAGGTTGGACTAGATGGCATTCCCACCAGCAGTGGATAAGAGTTCCTTTCTCTCCACATCCCCACCAGCACAGATTGTTCTCATTCTTTGTGATGTATGCCAATCTCTGTGCTGTGAGATAGTATCTCATTGTTGTTTTGATTTTGGCCATTTGTATTTCTACTTTATCAAAGTGTCTGTTCATTTCTTCTTCCCATTTTTTGATGGGATTAGCTGTTTTTTCCTCTTAAGAATTTGCACTTTGACCAGAGAAAGATCACAAGGATTAAGGGGTTTACCTTGCAAACCTAACTGCTTCAGTTCACACAATACAAGATCCCCTGAACATTGCTGGGCGGTGCCCCTGAATATTGATCTGGGAAGAGCCCCCACGTAGCCCCCAAATCAGAGAGTTAAACGATCAAATATATGCACTTCTTTTCTACTTTGTGCTACTAAAAAAGAAATACATGGTGTTTCCAATACAAAGACTCATGGAAACATTCTACAGGCATGATTATATTTAAGAAACATTCAACAATATTGATCTTATGAAAGGTTTGCTTTACATATCGGGATTTAGAAGTGAATAACTTCAATGTTTCCAGCTAGTGATGTGGCTGGGGTATGAACCTGTGTTTTCTGTCCCAATTACATCTTTATCTTATAAAATCTTATTATCCTTCTATCTTTCCAAAGATCTATAATTCACTCATTTTTTTGGAGTGGGTCAATAGATGACAATATATAGTAGGGAAGTGAAGTTATTCTGACTCTCTTTAAATATGTTGAACACCAAAGCACAAGACCCTGAGTTGACATGTCTCAGGGAGGACTAGAGGACTGCACAGTATTCTAAGCATAAGCCCTGAGTACTGGGTCTGAGGAAGGACATCTCTGACTCAGTCCTGCCTAAGAAACAAACCAGGACACTCTCTCAAAGTGATGGTTTTCAATGTAGTTCACACTTTATTTAAGGATCCATAGGATTCAGCCTCAAAATTCATTTCCTGATACAAGTAGGTAGCCAAGGAAAGGGTGACACGATTCTTAGTGATATAATTGCAAATTTAATATTTCTGTTAATAAATAAATGCCAAAAACTGTGCAGTACCCTTTAGAACATGTATTTCTTTCAT
>PVKC010028809.1:0-15332 GCA_004027635.1 Crocidura indochinensis
CTAAAATTTTTCCTCTCTCCTTTTTTTTTTAGTCTGTCTCTATCACCCACAAATACATACACAGAGTAAGATAATATATAAATGAGGCACCAAACATGATCAATAAACTTATAAGGGTCAGAAAGATAATACAGTAAGATAATTGCTTTGATGTGAGCAACCTGGGTTAATCCCTCCCACTGCATATGGTTTCCTAGTCCTGTCAAGAGTGATCCTTGAATACAGAACTAGGATTAAGTCTAAGCACACACAGTTATGACCCCCAAAACAAACCTATGAAGGTTTATAAGAAATGTAATAATGTTCTGGGTACTTGTATAATATATAACTACATTTAATTTAAATATCACCTTCAGTTAGAGAGCACTGTCAATTTATCGATTGTCATATGTTTTGCTTCATAATAAACATGTCTAATCAACTCATGCACGTAAGTTTTATATGGCACAAAAAATTTTTATAGATGATATCTTACTATTATGCATCATCCAAAAAGTGCTTTTAGCATTTTGCTGCTATAATAACTTTGCTGCTACTGAGTTGTTCTTTTGTCTGAATTCTAGAAAAAGCAATCCACATTAACACTAATCCTTATGGTCCACATCTTTTAGCAACAAACATGTCTTTCTGAGGCTGGAATAATAGTCCAGTGTGTAAGGCATTTTCCTTGCATGCAGCCAACTCAGGTTTGATCCCCTGCATCTCATATGGCATTTCAAATCTGACAGGAATAATTTCTGAGCACAGAGCCAGAAGTAACCATTGAGTATCACCAGGTGTGCCTCACCCCCAATAAAATAACAAAAAAAAAAAAGTCTAGGGTCTTCACTAAATTGATCTGGGCAATTGTTCTTAGACAGGATTTAATCTTTTTATTTTATTTTGGAAAATATTTGATAGTACTTAATCTTCTTAAAGATCTTACATAGTTAATGTATTAATACAAGTAAACTAAGACATTTTTTCATAAATGTAGGTCAGCATGAACACAAGATACACACCAATTGTATAGTTAGGATAGTTCTTAGTATGTATCATATCATGTTTGTCACATCCATATTCTTCAAACATTTATCTTGGGATATGGTATAACAGAGCAATACAATTAAATTAATTTACCAGTGAAATAAAAGTAAATAAATATAAGTGTACTGTCCCACCTATGTCATTTACCTCAGTAATCCTGCACTTAAACTTCTCTTTAGAAATAAAGTATAGGGGACCGGGCGGTGGCGCTGGAAGTAAGGTGCCTGCTGTGCCTGCGCTTGCCTGCACTTGCTTGCCTAGGACGGACCACGGTTCGATCCCTGGGTTTCCCATATGGTCCCCCAAGCCAGGAGCGACTTCTGAGTGCATAGCCAGGAGTAACCCCTGAGTGTCACCGAGTGTGGCCCAAAAACCAAAAAAAGGAAATAAAGTATAAAACCATGGGTTATTCCCATAAAGTGGCACAAATGCCTGATAAAATAAATTTAAATCAAGGTACCTGAATTATAATAAAATGTATATTTAAATAAGTAAATAAGAAGCAATCAAATTGGAAAGAAGATAATTAAATATCATGAAAATTGTGAAAGATATTAGTAAATTATTTCTACTCCATAACATAAGAGATTTGCCCATAAAGAATGCCTTGATTGATCATATCTCATTCTCAAATGATGTCTAGGAAAATTTTTATATCAAAACCTAAAATCTTTGTTATTGTTTTAATTATATCTCCAAATTACTTTTCAGGTTCAAGTGAGTTTACAGTACAGAAAGTCATTTTTAAAATTGTAACAGCATTAAAGTTATAAGGAAGAAATAGTCACATTAATGCCTTTTTTTTTTCGGGTTCAGCAATTTTATTTAACGGGGGAAGGCGGCACCCTCCCCACCCTCTTCTCAGTGGTGACTCAGGCTCAGATCCCCCGAAAATCCTGCAACCCGAGAGCCACATTAATGCCTTTAAACTAGAGTTGACTGGTTCAATTTTAGATTTGGTTTTTTTTACTAGTCTTTAAAAATGGCCTGAACAAAGTGAGCAAGCATGAGGTCAGGAGGAGAATTCTATGAAACAAACATCCTCTATAATTCTCATGACTACAAACCATTCATCAAGAATACAGATGAATAAAGATGAAGAAAATCATGTTTGCAAGTGAAGGACATTTGTCTAATTTCATTATCTATTATAAAATAAATGCTTCTCCATGGTATACATATTTAAGCAGAGGAGACAAACTATTTAATAATAAAGTCATTACATCATAAAAATTCAAAAATATAAAGTCTACAATACTTAGAATTTAGGTCATACTGATTTATCTTTTCCATCAGTCTATTCATAGCACAATATAGTAGGGAATGTTACAAAACAATATGAAATCTCTGATGACATGGGAAACAAAATTAAGGGCAATAGACTGAAAATTGTTAGTGGAGTAATTATATAAACACTCATCAGATCAGGATTAGAACTATTTTCAAGAAAGTAAAATAATCTTGAAAATGTGATTTTAAAAATATTTTTAAAAAAGGAGCTGGAGCAGTGGCACAAGTGGTAGACCATTTGCCTTGCATGCGCTAAAGTAGGATGGACCGTGGTTGGATCCTCTGGCTTCCCATATGGTCCCCAAGACAGGAGCGATTTCTGAGTGCATGGCCAGGAATAACCCTTGAGCGTTACCAGGTGAGGCCCAAAAACCAAAAAAAAATTTTTTTAAGAAATATAAAGATTAATTTGAACACACAATTTTTGTAACTGCACAAATTACTTCTTGCAAGCTTGGTGAATCTCTAACAAAGACAATAGAAAACAAGAAAAAATGTGTAATAGTAGAGCATTTTGCTTACATTGTGTGACCCTGGGTTCAATTCCTGCCACAGCACAGTTTGCTAAACATTACTAGAAGCAACACCTGAGCAACGGTAGTTATCCCTTGAAAAACAACAAAACAACAAAACAACATAAATCAAAAATCCTTCTCCTCTTCTGGAATGTAATATCCACTTAACAACATGTATTCCCCATTAACCACCTTAGAAAATACATTTGACTATCTCCAGTTTGGGTTACTGACAGATATGAAAAAATAAGAAGGATCATTTATTTTATATTAAAGATTAGAAGAGAAAGGATATAAAATTATTATAGCACTAATGTAACCCATCAGGATCATTATTACACTGCAGAATAAGCTTTGTGGAAAGGAGACAGGTACAGAGAAGCTTTAGGCATGCATAAAATGGAATCCATGGAGGAACAGAGGAGCATACTTAGAGCAATAGAGTAAAAATAATGAACAATTAAACCAAAACCAACTAGAGCATCTGGAGGAAAGAGGAAGAGGAATAACATAAGTCAAGATTGAAAATGAGCAGCATCCTTTAGATGGATATTTATAAGGGATATAATATAAATATATTAATATAATATAATTATGTATTATAAAATATAACTATAAATATATTACATAATATAAATATAATATTTATATATAAATATATTTATATATTTATCAATATTTATAATATGATTTGTGATGTTACTATTTTTAGACCCATCCCCCAATATTAGTATTTTTATCTCTTTTTCTGTTTTGTTTGTTTTTTTTTTGGTTTTGGGGGCCACACCGTTTGATGCTCAGGTGTTACTCCTGGCTAAGCACTCAGAAATTGCCTCTGGCTTGAGGGGACCATATGGGACTCCGGGGGATCGAACCACAGTCCTTCCTTGGCTAGCGCTTGCAAGGCAGACACTTTACCTCTAGCGCCACCTTGCGGGTTTCAAATATTAGTATTTTTAATTTGAAGATGAAAATGGATTCTCTAAAACATATAAATATAATTCGTGTTTCTCAACTCATAAAATAAAGAAAATTGATCTTGGAAGATAGTACAAGGGTTAAGGTACTGGTCTGATAAATAGGTGACCCTGGTTCAATTCCCTGTACCAAATAAGGTCCTGTAAGTAGGGGCCCCCAGGAGGTACTTCTGAGCATGGAATCTATGACTATAGGCTGAATAGATTCTGCAACCTCCAATATCTTCCCCCAATAGGAACAATAAGTTAAATTTGAAACCAGTATGAAAATACTATGTCATTATAGTTATAAGGCAGGCCATTAATGCTACTCATCCATTCTGCCAGAATTCCCTAGAGAAATAATACCATTTATTTAGCTATAATACCATTTGCCATATGATACAATTGTAAAACTGTAAAAACAATTAGTACAAATTATGAATGCACTAAAAGTTCTACTGAAATGCTCAAAAGTAAAATAACCATTATTAACTTCTAAGTTTTAGTGTTGTGCTATGGGAATTTAAATTACACTAAAGTCTGTGAATGTGTGTATAAAGAGTTGGGGAGACAGCAGAATCTTGATTCTATTCCCGGGACTGCATGGCTTAGGTTGCACTAGAAGTACTTTGGTACCCAGCATAGTAGAACTTGCATAGTATTTACTTCTAGGGTCCAGGCATTGAACTACTGGCCTGGTTCACCCTTGTGCTCTCTGAATACTTCTTGATATTCACCATTAGCATTCTGACATTAACCTGCTGGAAGTGAAAATGAGCTACTGTACCTGTAACCAGAGCCTGTCACCTGCCACAGTCCTTCCGATGGCGCTGCACTGGAAAGTGGCGAACTGGCCAGCATTCACCTCCACATTTTGGATCCTCAAGAAGTGAGGAGTCCTGGCTACATGAAGATAAAAGATAAGGGTTATTAAGTATGGAGATATGTAATTATAATATTTTGACTCTAGGCGGAATTTCAGATCTTTCTATATTGTTTACCTCTGAAGAAAACAATGCTTTTGCTCATGAGAATGTTTTTTGTTTGATTTGGTTTTTGGGTCATACCCAGTGGCTCTTAGGGGTTATCCATGAAGCTGTGCACAGAAATTGCTCCTGGTTGGCTCGGGGGACCATACTGAATGCCTGGAGTCAAACTGGGGTCCGTTCCGGGTTGGCTACATATAAAGCAAACATCCTACCACTATACTATTGCTCTAGCCCCTGCTCTTGAGAGCTATAAAGATCTCATTGATCAGAAAAGATATCACGGGAGGCTTTGGTATGTTCTGCAAAAGAATAAAGAAGCTAAGTATTCTGGGATAGAACCAAATAGTAAGAAGATATTTCATTGTTCCTGCTGTGTAAATTATCCTAGCTCAGCAGTCTTCTTATAATAACAGATCTGCATTAATAAAGATTATAGTGAAACTTAATTGATGTTTTGAACAAAAATATATAAGATATTTATACTAGAAACATGAAAAGAACAGTAAGAAGTTAAATGATGTTGTCAAGGAAACTTTTGAGCCAAATATAGAGCTGTGTGCAATATTTATTTTAATACAGCTAATTGGTATGCAACATTACTTGTGTAATATTTCCCAACTATCAAAAATTCTATCTCTATAGACAGACAATGTGAAATTACTCTGGGTGGTTCAGAGCATGGCATTATTTTTGCTGATTCTTGTTTCCAATTCAGAAAGAAAGAATGATTCCAAATGCTGAACAGCATTAAGTTTCATAACATGCACTGTCCGCAGGGGACAGTTGCTTAAAAAAAAGGATAATTTCATTTGTTTTGGGATGTACAGACCAATTTCTGCAGTATACCTGAAAACATGTGTCAAGAAATTGAAAGATAGGTCGGGAATTAAATTATATGAAAAATTGTACTGTTAGGGGAGAAAAGTACACAATGACAGCAAAAGAAGCATGAATCTGGTGGAGTGGGTAGGTGGATATTTCAGGAGGAGAAATAGAAGAGGAAAGGACCCTATTATTTTATGGGATAGACAAATAAATCTGGACAACAACTGGAAAACATTTGTTCTGCTTTGACAGCTTTTATCCATTTCCACATGCCCATAAATCCATCTAGATACTCTCAAAAAACCATGTTTTATTAGTAGTAAAGTGTTATCACTTTAAGATAATAGTGTATCACTAACATTAATCTGAAGAAAACTTAATTAACTTCCAATTTGGTTTCTACTAAAGGATAAGAAATATACATTTTATTATCTATAACATGCAGGATAGTCTCATTTCTAATTTGGAAACCACTGATAATATAGGCGATGTATATACTATATGTAACATGCAATATGTCCTAAATAATATCTTTTTATTTAAAAAGGGATAATCATGAATCACTGTATTTAATGCTAAAAAAATTAACTCAAAACTTCATGATTCTCACTTACATAAACAAATTATTTCTGCTCAACAACAATTATATATAGTTTTAAAGTTTTCTGGGAAAAACCTATAAAAACATTTTCTCTTCTTTTTATAGAATCACTGGTTTTAGAAAATGAAAAAACATATATACATTGTTGAAAACCTAGGTATCAAAAACATCTCTATAGAAAACCCATAAATGTTCTTTGAGATAAGCCTTTCCTTCATTTTACAGATGGGAGGTAGAAAGGGAAACTTGTTGGTTCTTGTTTAGTAAGAATGAAATCCAGAGTGCCAACTTTGACATATCCAGTTCCACAGCCCAGTAGAGTCCACTAAACCACATAATCTCCGTAATCTCTGGTTACTTTGTCTGTGTCTTTCAGACTCTTCTGCCTGGCTCCCTGTTTCACTGCTGGAATTCTAGCTTCTTTCAAGGTCCTTCTCAAAAACTAGTTACTAGTTACTTCCACAAAGTTTTGTTGACTCTCTTAGCAGTTAGAACTTCCTACATGAATATGTCCTCCAGTGTATATATATATATATATATATATATATATATATATATATATATATATATATATATATATATTATGCTAAAATTTTTGTTTATTTTCTAAATGCAAGCATATGCATTACAATCAATTGATGCTAAGCCTCCAACATAGAGCATTCAATATCATCATTAAGTATAATTTGTGTTCTATCAAAAGGAAAACCACACATATATCTCTGAAAATTTTACAATTTCAGTTTCTGTGGAATTCAACTCTCCCTTCATCCCACCTCACATATTTTTTTGTTTGCTTTGTTTTTTGAGCTACACCTGGTGAAGCTCAGGGGTTAATCCTGGCTATGAACTCAGAAATTGCTCCTGGCTTAGGGGACCAACCATATGGGATGCCAGGGATCAAACCAAGGTCAGTTCTGGGTCAGCCACATGCAAGGCAAATCACTACCACTGCTCTATCACTCTGGCCCTGTCACCTCACTTTTGAGTCAAAGACTGACTAAACAAAAATGTATAAAATCATTATTTACTTCCCCCCCCCAAAAGGTCTTCAAAATGGACAGAATTATTAAAAATCAAAAAAATTAAAACCTAAGAGTTGTTTCCTTGTCAAGCAAATTGAAATAAAATTAAGCAGTTTCTTCTATCCAAAAAAGTTAGTAATTAATTCAAGTTTTATTGAATGATTTTTCATTAAAAATAATTTTAAATACACAATCCCTAACCATACAACCCTTGACGACTGTATTACACTATATGTGTACACAATAGAAAAGAATAAAATCAGTGGCATGGAAACTTTTTCACAAAAACATAAGTAAAACAGTCAATTTCTATCTATATCACAGAAATTCTAAGGTTGAAAGCTGCAGAATTTACGTAAGAGACAAGATATTGGGTGGCAAACCAGGAGGCATAGGGACCCAAAAGCCATGTCAGCAGCACAGAGGTGAGTGTCATAATCCAAGTCAAAGATAAAGGAACAGTGGAGCATGGTTGCTACACTTCTCTCTGTAGCCACACACTCCTCCTCGTCAAGAAACGCCAAATGGGACATAGAAAACAGCACACTACAATCTACAATCGCAACAATGTAAAACAACAAAGATATCCATTATGCCAGAAAATAAAAAGCGTAGCTCAGATGACCTGAAAATTAAAACAATCACCTATTTAGCTTCTCAGAAAAGGACTTTAAAGAAGAAATATGGAGGATATGCACTGAACTCAAACTAAGCATGGAATGAACTGAATGTGCCACAAGTGCAGATAAAGAGGACCTGCAAGTAGAAATAAGAAAACATCAAACTAAAATAGCAGGGTTGAAAAACATGGTAGGCAAAATGAAAATCTTACTAGAAAGTCTCTCCAACAGAGTAACAGTGGCAGAAGACAGAATCAGTGAGCTGGAAGATAAGCTGCATAACAACTCCATACATATGGCCCCAAAACAGAAACAAATTATAAAAAAAGATCAGACAATTGAAAAATTCCTCAAAGAATGTGAACAGACAAAAACAGAAGTCTTATAAACTCAACAGAAAAACATAGGAATCATTGGAGTCTTAGAAATAAAAGAAGAAAAATCCTTTTATATATCAACAATCAAAGATATCATTGAAAGAAACTCTCATAGCTAAAGAGTGCATGCAATTAGATCATTCATGCCCAAAGAGTACCAGTCAAAAGCGAAATAAAAATCACAGCAAGACACATCCTAGTGGCAATGATTAGTCACACAAATAGGGATGGAATACTAAAAGCAGCAAGATCTAAAAGGGGGATTATATTCATTCAATGGAGCATCCCTAAGATTTACAGCAGAGTTGTCACAGAAACGCTTAAGGCCCAAAGACACTGGTGGGATATAGTGACAAAACTCAATGAAATTAATGCATTACCAAGGGTACTTCATCTAGCCATACTTCATTCAGGTTTGAAGGACAGATACACAGCTTCATGGATAAACAACAGTTTAGATACGTTATAGACTCAAAATAAGCTTTAAAGGATGAACTGGAAGATCTACTTTAAGATAAGATACACCATAAAACTTCGAATCCCGGTGCCCCATATGGTCCCCCGTGCCTGCCAGGAGTAATTTCTGAGCATGGAGCCAGGAGTAACCCCTGAGCACTGCCGGGTGTGACCCAAAACCAAAAAAAAAAAAAAGATACACCATAAAACACACCAAACTCCTACTAATAGATGACACTAAATCCCATGATAATCATCTCTCTCACTGACAAAGAACTAAATGTACCACTTAAAAGACAGAGAATGGCAAAATATATCAAAAAGCTGAATTCAACGTTCTGCAACCTACAACAAACACATCTGAATAGTCAGAAGAAACACAAACTCAAGCTCAAAGGATGGCTGACAATCATTCGAGAAAAAAAAAGTCTTAAAAAGGCTGAAGTAGTCAGACTAATTTCAGATATCTTTAAACTTTAAACTTTAAAAAATAGACTTTAAATTTTTAAAAGTTATACGGGACAGAGATGGGCATTTCTTAATAACTAAGAGTTATGTACAACAGGAAGAAATCACATTGCTAAACATATACACACCCAATAAGGAACCAGCAAAATATTTAAAATAACTATTTACAAATTTGAAGGAAGATATCCATAATAACACAATAATAGTGGGAAACTTCAATACCACTTAATAGGTCAACTATGCCGAAAACTAACAAGAATATACTAACATTGAAAGGAGAATAAAATAAACTGACTTTATACAATCAGATAGATGCAATTCACAACAAGAATGAGATATCATCTCATGCCATAGAGACTGGCCTACATTACAAAGAATAAGAACAACCAGATTCCTCTCTCCTACTCCCTTTCTCCCCATCCTTTCCCCCCTCTCCTCTCCCTCTTTCCTCTCCTCCTCCCTTCCCCTCAACCTTCCCCTCCTAAAAAAATAAAAAAGAAGAAGAAAAAAAAAGAATAAGAACAACCAGTTGTTGGTGTTGATGTGGTGTGAAAGAAACTCTCATTCACCAAATATGGGGATGCCATCTAGTCCAGCCTTTATGGAAAACAATATGGATATTCCTCAAAAAATGGGACACTGAGTTCCCATATGATCCAGCAATACTAATTCTAGGGATATATCCTAGGACCAAAAAACACAATACAAATATGCCCTCTGCTCCTATGTTCATGCCAGTGCTATTTACATTATCCAGAATCTGAATACAACCCAGATTTTGGGCAACATCAGATGAGTGACTAAAAAAACTGTGATACATCTACCCAATGGAATACTCTGCAGCTGACAGAAAAAAAAAAAATGAAGTCAGAAATCGCTCCTGGCAGGCTCGGGGAGCATATGGGATGCCGAGATTCGAACCAATGACCTTCTACATGAAAGGCAAACACTTTACCTCCATGTATCTCTCTGGCCCCTATCGATCATTTCTTCATTTATACAGTATACCTACTAAAATAATTAATTGATCATGATAATAAGCTAATCTCCCTTTCTTCCTGTTGTCACTCAGGAATAACTCCAGCCAAACAGGGATTTTTCAGTAAAGGGTTTAATAGAACAAAACAAGTAGAAAGGGGAGCCAGGGTCTTACAGCAGTCCCATTCAGAAAGTCCAGCCAATATCCCTCCAATCAATAACTATCTCCACATACAACTCTCCAATCAACTTATTTTTTAATATTTGTGTTCAAAATCTCACATTTATAAAATATTCAATACTATGCATTAAAGTAGCATATATTTAAATCATATATAATTTTTTTCTTCAAGGAGAAACTTTTGAAGTAGGTATGCAGTTCTGAATAACTTGTTGCTTTTAAAATAAATATCGACTTAAAATAATATAGGCTTATAAATTGCATAGATACACAGAGCATTTAGATCCATGGTTTGGGACTTCCTAAGAGTGACTATACTTTGATTTCCCTAGGTACAGATGAAGTCAGGAATAAGCAGTAGGCTATTTATTTGTATTATGTGAAAATAAAAACAATAAGAAGTACAGATTTTAAAAAATGGGATGGAATTGAATATGGAGTATAAAAAAAAGTAAAACAAATTCTAAAACTTGTAGCAGAATCGTCTGGTGACCCACAAGACCAACAAGAAAGAAAATGATTATTTGAGAGTAATTGATAAACTATGATGTATTGCATAAAATATATGTAAGTTTACAGAAATATTTCCCAAGTGATGCATATTTTAGTTTCTCATATATGATATTAAGATAAAAATTTGTACTCATTTAGACATTTTAAATTACACTATATTTTTAGAATTCATATTGAGAAGACAAAACTACATATTGTTAGAGGACTGCCAATTATTATTTTAATTTTTTTCTTAAATCTTATAAATATATGCATTTAAAGAATGGTCTCTATACCCATCCTAGAGTAGGTATCAAACCAGGTATCAAACCCTGTATGGCCTTAAGCAAAGCAAGCACCCTACCCACTGTACTATAGTTCAGCCCCCTGGCAAATTGTTTACTCAAATTATTCACTGTTTGTCATTAAATCCTTGACTGAAAGTGGAGAAATTTCTGGATGGTAAATAGAGCTTCCCAAGACTGTTGATAGTATTTCCTATTCAAATTTTTTTTATTTTGTTTTTATTTAGGACCACATCTAGAGGTTCTTTTTTTTCCTTTTTTTGGGGGGGAGGGTTGGACCACACCTGTTTGATGCTCAGGGGTTACTCCTGGCTAAGTGCTCAGAAATTGCCCCTGGCTTAGGGAGACCATATGGGATGCCAGGGGATCGAATCGCGGTCCTTCCTTGGCTAGTGCTTGCAAGGTTGACACCTTACCTCTAGTACCACCTCTCCGGCCCCTCACATCTAGAGGTTCTTAAAGGCTTTTTTTGTTTAGATTAGTTTTATGTTTGGGGCCACACCCAGTGACTCTCAGTGGTTATTCCTGGCTCTGTGCTCAGAAACCTCTCCTGAACAGGTTCCAGGTATATATGGGATGATTGGGGATTGAACCTGGATCTGTCAACTGCAAGGCAAATGTCCTACCTGCTGTGCCATCTCTCCAGCAACTTCAAAAGCTATTTTTGACCCTGACAGTGCTTGGGGAATTGTATGCAGTATTGTATATCAAGCCAGGATTAGGTGTATACCAGATAACCATCTTAATCCTTATACTATCTCTTGAGCTCTAATCACCTATCCAAAGTTTTAAATTAAACAAATGGAGAAAGGCAATATGTTTGATTAGGAATTATTCATCTCCTAGGATAAAATAAAGATTTATTTATCTTTCAAAAATAAAGAGTTTCTTAAAAGAAGCAAAAATTCCTAAACCTAAGTTTTAATGGAATCTTTTTATTTTATTGGAATCTTTTTAATCAATGAAAGTAGGGATTTTTTAAATGTGCCTTTTTCAAAGGTGAGAAAAGATCAAACAAGACAATGTTAGCAAGGCATTCTGTGTGTCTTGCACTTAGCCTCAGTTATGTTCCTTGCTCTTTAATTGATTTCTCAATGGAAACTAGAAAAGATCCTAAGAAAAAAGAGCTCTAAACCAGAAAAGTTTTGATTCCCTGCTGAGGAGTATGCTATAAGCCTTGCCAATGCATCATAATTGTCATACCAGGTAGAGCACCTTTACAGTGGAAAATTTCAATCTAGCCTGTATTCAAAGAGAGAAATTCCTTCTCTTCCTCCATATTTATAGACCTATGTGTCTCCTTTCATAATGCAATGCCAGCTTTCTTCTGAAATCCGCAGTTCTAAAAACTAAATGTATCCCATAAATGTCAAAAATGGCTTTATAATCCTACATTCCTAGTATCTCATCTGTATGTTGCCTATTACGTTCTACTTATTTCCTAAGAAATAAGATATATAGTATAATATTAGTTAATCTCGACTTAACCTTTGATCCTAAAGACAATAATTATAAATAAAGTAAAAATAGTTCATAAATATTTTATATTATTGATTCTTCAAAGCTTGTATTAAGATGCAAACAATCGAATTAGATAACAGTGATTAGCAAGCACACACTACCAACTGATGGACAAAGTCACTTGTTTCCTCGCCCAATTTTATGTTTATTTAGAGCTTAATGTGAGGCAACTGGTTGCAATTATGTAACATATCATGATAAATAAGGAAGCCAATCACTGTTCATACCCAGTTTCTTATGACCCACTAAAAATAAGGTTTTATTTTTCAAAATTTTTATTAAAAAATAATCGCTGCCCAGTCCAATCTAGCAAATCAAACAATTTAGTTACCTAGGTTCATAATTTACAACTAATTGGTCTTAACTCTAAACACATTAGTAGTAATAAAAATAAACCATAGGGGCCAGAGAGATAGCATTGGAGTTAAGGTGCTTGCCTTTCATGCAGAAGGACGGTGGTTCAAATACTGGCATCCCATATGGTCTCCTGTGCCTGCCAGGAGCGATTTCTGAGCATAGAGTCAGGAGTAACCCCTGAGCGTTGCCGGGTGTGACCAAAAATTAATTAATTAATTAATAAACAAACAAACAAACAAACCATAAGGGGCCAGAACAATAGTATAGCAGTAGGGCATTTGCCTTGCACGTGGCAGACCTGGGACGAACCCAGGCTCATTTCCCGGTATCCCATATGGTCTTTCAAGCTTGCCAGGAGTAATTTTTGAACACAGAGCCAGGAGTAACTCCTGAGTGCTCTTAGGTGTGTCCCAAAACCTATAAATAAATAAACAAATTTAATAAATGAATAAGCCATAAATCTAATTTTCAAGTGGAAAGCATACTGAATATTTTATCATAAAAATAAAAAAGCTGGGGCCAGTGTGGTGGTGCAAGCAGTAGGGCACTTGTCTTGCATGCACTAATCTAAGACAGACTTCGGTTCAATCCCCAATGTCCCATATGGTCCCCCAAGCCAGGAGCAATTTCTGAGCACATAGCCAGGATTGGGCCCTGAGCTTCACAGGGTGTGGCCCCCAAACCAAAATAAATAAATAAATACAATTTAAAATAAATAAAAATAGCCATTTAATAAATGTTAATTCTGGGCCCAATGTGTCTCTCAACCAAAGTACTTAAATCTTCATTCATAGAATGTATTCTTTTTTGTTTGTTTGTTTGTTTTTGGGGGGTCACACCCGGCAGTGCTCAGGGGTTACTCCTGGCTCCATGCTCAGAAATTGTTCCTGGCAGGGACGGGGGACCATATGGGGCACCGGGATTCGAACCTATGACCTTTTGCATGAATGGCAAACGCCTTACCTCCATGCTATCTCCCGGGCCCCTCAATAGAACTTATTCATATAATAATTCAAAATTTATGACACAGTTATTTTTATCTTAGTAAAAATTTAATTCCTTTAAAAGAAACATAAAACTTAAGTGAAATAAAAAATAAAATGTAATAATATCCAAAGAAAATAGAAATATGAGGGCCAGGAGAGCCAATTCATGAAAGGAACCTTGCTACAAAGAGTAGTGAGTGCAGTTATGGTAGAGAAGGATTTCCTATGACAATGATAGTTGGAGTTGATCACTCTGGACAAAAACTGGGTAATGAAAGGGGATAAAGTGATATGCACTGCACCTATTCAATAACAATAAAGCAAATCTCAGTGTTAAAGGGGAAAATAAAGAGAGAGCAAGAAAGTGATAGAGTGAATGAGAGAGAGGAAAAGAAAGAGAGATGGAGGGAGGGAAAAGAGAGAGAGGGGGAAAGAGAGAGAAAGAGAGAGAAATAAAATGCATGCCCCAGAGACAGGCTGGGGCAGAAAGCGGCATGAACTGGGTACATTGGTGGTAGGAAATGTGCACTAGTGAAGGGTAGTGTACATACTATGACTGAAATTTAATCATGAATAGTTCATAACCACATGATTATATAAAGTAAATAAAAAAGATTATCTGACATATTTCCTACTGTCAAAGTACTAAAAAAAGAATAACCTTGGATTTAATATTCAAATTATTCAATATATATAGACCATGGCTTTTTTTAGAAGTAAGTTATATTTTATTTGGAAGCAAAATAATTAGGCCTGATTCTATATAACATTCAGATCTCAAATCATGGCATTATTGTGCAAGCTATATTTGTGCTTAATCTATCCTTTGACATCATATATAAAGGAGTTATATCCCATAACTAGAGGTGACAGACTAGAACCAAGGAATGCTATATTGCTAAACACTCAAAAAGCCAATCAATATAATACACTGCACACATTAACGGACAAACAGATAATAATCATATGATAATATGGTAAAGGATGAGGTTCAGAAAAAATTGTCACATCACAGTGTATAGTGAATATTTTATGTTAAGGCAGTTTGAAAAAAAAAATAGAGATAAAAACATAACATTGACCTTGTCACAACCTTTTCTGACTCAGGTCATAGAAGCCATTGCAGGGTTGGTCAGATCAACAAACTACCAAGCCCAAACCTTACTAAAATAGGTATTATTTTGAAACCTATGTTTATTAAAAATATATGCAAAATCCTAAAACCAATTAACATTATGAAGCAAAATAACCACTATCTTGGGATATATTACTATTCAACTATCCTTGTATTTTACACATAGCAATTAACAATCCGAAAATGATATAAAAATTTCATGTACATCAAAATAAAATCTTAGAAA
>PVKC010028810.1:0-15318 GCA_004027635.1 Crocidura indochinensis
ACCATATGGGATGCTGGAATTCGAACCACCATCCTTCTGCATGCAAGGCAATTGCCTTACCGCTATGCTATCTCTTTGGCCCCTTTCATGGTTATTCTTAATGCAGAAAGTTTTTTATTTATTTATTTACTTATTTATTTATTTTTATAGATGGGACTTGTGTGGTTGGGAGAGGAGAAAAAAGGCAAGAGGGGCCATAAAGAGGCTGCTGGAACTCTGAGGCAGGGATTCCCTTACTGGTTTTCTGTCATTCTGGGTGCTGGGGTCTCATTGTCATCACAGACTTAGGAAAAGAGGTGGAGAAATCGAACGTTTCAGGTAAGTTGAGCCAGTCCTGCAAATCAAGGCTGATGGATGTGGGAAGATAACTGTGATGGAAACTCTTAAAAACCATACTCCTTGACTTTAAAATCAATTGATGAGCTTTAAGAAATTATTTTTCGAATTTTAAGTGAAATGGAAATTACTCAAGCAGGGTTAACAAAAATGGATCAAGTAACTCCATTTTCCCTAGAGCCTTTGTAGACTCGAATATATTTGTAAGCAAACTGGAAGAAAAAAAAAAAAAGAAGGAAGAGAAAATGATTGAGGGTGGGGTGGACAGGGCTCTACGAGGTTGCGAGTTGCTGTGAGCTCGCAGCAACCCCCAGGAGTCACAGGAGGAATCTCCGCGCCCCCTGCCCGGGTTCCCTCGCATCCTGCAACACCCCACCCCCTTTCAAGCTGTCACCATCCCTCTTTCGCTGCATCACTGCCCAACAAAGACCGAAGGAAGCTCAGCACCTGGAGGTCCGGGCATGACATTGCAGAGCAGCAGCTGAGCGATGGTAAAACCCTGGCTGGCCAGGGCAGCTGGCGAAGTCTAAAGCTAAAGCCGGCTGTGATGGCGTCACCAAAGACTCTTGTTCCTCTGGGCCATGTGGCTTGGAAAGAATTCAGATCCCTCCCCATCTCCCCCACCCTCTGGGAGGTCGTGTCCAGAGACCCTCTTGTTGTGTGTGGCCCAGCCTGTCCTCAACAAGCTTAGCTCCTTCCCTCCACTTTTACTCCGAGCTCTGTCCCCAGCACCTTAGGAAGTGGAAGGACCAAGTGGCCCCTTAGTTTCCGGCATCTGCAGTTGCAGTAAGTGCAAAGCCTCCCATGACAGAAAATTTGCTAACTATGGTCCATGGAGGGGTCGGAGCGATAACACAGCGGTAGGGCGTTTGTTTTGCACGCAGCCGATTCAGGATAGAAGGTGGTTCGAATCCCGGAGTCCCATATGGTCCCCCAAGTCAGCAGAGATTTCTGAGCGCATAGCCAGGAGTAACCCCTGAGTGTCACGGGGTGTGGCCCCAAAACAAAAACAAATAAACAAAAAAAATATGGTCCATGGGACTAAAGGGAAAGAGAGAATACATGCCTAGAAAAGTCAATTCTTCTAATATTTCATTAAAAAATGTGTTTCTGTTTGGTTGGAATGATTTTTAAACTGATCTGACTGCCATCTCAGTATTTCGTAGCCAAACTCTGTAGCTCAAAGGGTGTCACCTTTGTTTCTCCTCCTCACTGGTTCATTGCTGCCCTCACGTGTCTGATCTGAAAACCACAACCAGGAAAGTGCCAATTTTCCGCTTTGCAAATAAATGGAAAATCTCTACCAGTCAATTAGCTCCCAGGTACTAAACGATATAGAATTAAAGTAATGATTAGTGGCTTACTGAGAGCTGTATAACCCTGATGATTTTCCAACAGTCTTTTATTTTAGAAGGCATCATTAAACAGCCTTTCTCTTTTACAATTCATTGTATCGTGACTGCAGGGTAAATTTTAATCCTTAGAGTGGTTATGAGTATACTTGCAATTTTAAATTCTATTAATGATAGTCCCTTCCAGAAAAGTCACATAACTTATCCATTGATGTGTATAGAATTTATTTTATATTTTTTTTGGGGGGGAGGGCACACCTGGTGACACTTAGGGGTTACTCCTGGATATGCACTCAGAAATAGCTCCTGACTTGGGGGGGGGACCATATAGGATGCTGAGGATCGAACTCAGGTCCGTCCTGGGTCAGTGCATGCAAAGAAATGCCCTACTGCTGTGCTATCACTCCGGCCCTATTTTATACTTTCTTTTCTTTTTTTAAATATATAAAATATTTATTTAAGTACCATGATTACAAGCATGATTGTAGTTGGGTTTCAGTCATAAACAGAACACCCCCCTTCACCAGTGCAACATTCCCACCACCAATGCTCCCCCTCCCTCCTTGCTAGCCCTTGCCTGTATTTGAGACAGGCATTCTACTTCTCTCACTTTAATGAGTGAGATTGCCATGGCAATAAGATTGCCAAGATAGTTAGTGTAATTATTTCCCTAACTGCACCACTACTCTTTATGGTGAACTTCATATTTTATACCCTCTCTCTTTTTTTTTGGTTTTTGGTTTTTGGTTTTTGGGTCACACTTGGTGATGCTCAGGGGTTACTCCTGGCTATGAGCTCAGAAATCGCTCCTGACTTGGGGGACCATATGGAACGCCGGGGGATTGAACCGTGGTCCATCCTAGTTTAGCATGTGCAAGGCAGACACCATACCACTTGTGCCACTGCTTTGGTCCCCATATTTTATACTTTCTAATTAAAACCCTATAATCAGGATGGTAGAAAGTTTACACAAAAGGTCTCTGATTTGAGATAATTTCTGGTAATTTTTATTTTTTATTCTGAATTCAAATTAGTTTTATTCAAGTTTTTTTAAATATAAATATTGAAGCACCATGATTACAAGCATGTTTGTAGTTGGGTTTCAGTTATGAACACAATTTGAAGCTCACCACAAAGAGTGGTGAACGCTGTTAGGGAAATAACTACACGAACAACTAGCATGACAAAGTTAAAGAATGAGAGAAGTAGAATGCCTGTCTCCAAAACAGGCAGGGGTGGGGGAAGAAGGGGACATTGGTGGTGAAATGTTGCACCAGTGAAGGGGGGTATTCTGCTACAGTTAGGTGCAACCTGTTTGAGATCATCTGGTACCTTTGCCTTCAGAAACAGATTGGATCTCTCTTCTGACAGACCAGGTTGTGTGTGGATGTCTATCAAGTACCATTTCTTTCTGCTTCTTGCTCATCCATGTAATAGCAATCTGGGTATTTTGTTGCTTCATAGACTCTTGAGTTCTACACAGAAAATCATGTTGTCACATTCTGATTAGGCCAAGAACCTGCTTCCTTAAGTAGAAAGTTTTTAGAAGTCAATTCAATATTATATCTCGAGCAGAAGTGACTACTTGCTACTCATTATTCTTCCCCTTTTTTCTTCTTTGAAAACTGGGTCTTCCCAAGCAATGCCTAGAATGCCCAGGGGCCATTGCCAGCGACACTTGGTCAATCAGGTCAAACCATTCAATGCTCAGGCCTCTGGTAAGATACTGTTTATATACAGTGGTCCCCGTGGCCAATGTAGTCATGGTTGGGTACTTGTGGGACTGGGACTTGAACTAACCCAGGGCCTCATGTATACAAGGCACTGCTACAGCCCTTTGAGCAATCTCCCAGCCTCCAGATTATTTACTGCCATGGCAACATTGGTGTCTGTTCCCACAGTCATCTGCTTAAAGCAATCCACTAAGAACTTTTCCATGAATCTCATTGATCTTTTGCTTTTCTATTGAGAAGTAGCTCTGAGATAGAGGCCTCAGACTTTATCTCCTCCAAAACAACCAAACAAGTCAGGTCAAGTTCAATAATACATATAAAATCTATTAGTTATAGATGCTCTTAGATCCAACCCCATATCTATCTATACCTTACATGCACAGTTGAAGAGGGCATGTGTCTAAAAGGGCAGCTAGGACAGGGGAGAGAGAGAGGGAGTACAGCAGGAAGGGAGATTGTCTTGCCTACAGCTCACACTAGTTTAATTCTAGATACCATATATGTTTTCCTCAAGCACCATCAGGAGTGATACCCTGAGCACAAAACTAGGAGTGAATTGAGTTCTAATGTGCGTGACCCCACTTCACCCAAACTAGAAAAGGCCACCACAACCAGTATCCTGGAAAGTAGAACACTTAGTGGGCTCTTCACTGTGTTTTGTGATCTGTCTGAGTCTCTTGTGAATTAGATGCAGACCAGCTTCTTCACTCTGGAGGATGAGAAAGATTATGAAAAGGAGACATGATTGAGAAACAGGTGCAGAATTTCTGGACTATTTAAGGGTTCTGACTTTGGGGCACTTGTCTTGCAAGCAGAAGATCCAAGATGGACTATGGTACGAATCCGGGCATCCCATGTGGTCCCCCATGCCTGCCAGGAGCAATTTCTGAGCACAGACCCAGGTGTAACCACTGAGCACCCCATCCCCCCCAAAGATGTTCTGACCAAAGTTTCCCACTGACATTTTACTTTAGAGGCAGAGGTGACTTCTTATCTACAAAAGCAGATGAGGACTGAGGCTACATATACGAGCTCTGAAAACCCGAGTAGAAAAAATTTTGGTCTGATTGGATGTAGGGCTGGGGATACATCTGCATTTAAGCCATAGGGATTGTGTGTTTATTAGAGCAGTTCTCAGAACTATTGATAAAAGCGCCTATTAAAGTGCTTGTATTATTTTTAATGTTAATTTTTTTGCTAATCATTTAATAATTTTTAACTTTTACTTAAAAATTGAGGCTCTGCAATTTATAATACTTTTAATGACTTTGTGATTTATAATATAATGATTATTTTTCATGCACGTAATTACAAGTTCCTTTATGTGATTAAATGTATAATTGCTTTTATTATATTGGTCCTCCCTACCTATTACTTCAATATAGTAAGAGCAGAAAAGTTTGTCTTGAACAACATTAAGTTCCCAGTACAAAGAATGACACTTAGCACATGTTGAATATATGTTTGTAGAATAAGTGAAGATTGGAGAAATGAATAGACTTCCTCACTATATTATTATTATTTTGAGACTAGGGCCATATTTTATATTTCTTATTAAAAAAGATTCTTGGGTACAGAATAGCACAAATAGCACAGCAGGTAATGTACTTGCTTTGCAGGCAGCAGACCAGGATTTCATCCTCAGAAGCCCATAGAGTCCCCCAAACTCTACCAGGTCCCAGAGCACTTCTAAGTGTGGTCACTCAAAAATAAATAAATAAAATACAAAACAAGAGGGACTGGAGTGATAGGACAGCAGTAGGGTGTTTGCCTTGCACTTGGTTGCCCAGAACGAATCTGGATTTGATGTCCCATATGGTCTCCCAAGCCAGGAGCAATTTCTGAGCGCATAGTCAAGAGTAACCCCTGAGCATTACCAGGTGTGGCCCGCCCCCCCCAAATAAAAAATTAAAATATGCCCTTCCTTTTTAGACTGTGTGAAGACTCGAGCACACACACATACACAACTTGGTTGTGCTACTCATGATCTCTGTTGGAATTGCACTTGGTGAATGAAGGGCAGTCGAAGGCACTGAACTCCAGATCTTTGACTTATTGGGTAGGTGATATCTTATATCACCTGTGAGATATCAGGAGCCTAAACAATCTCTAAATTTATTATATCTTATAGTTCACTCTCTACAAAGAAAAAAAAAATACCTGTGATTAAAATACCTTAGATGGGCAAAAGGTAGGGAAGGGCAGCTCTTGTACCCAAGGCCGGATGGCTATTTCATGCTCAGAATTGGGCTCTGGCTGGCAAAGAACAACCCAGTGGTCCCTGTATCAGGCCTCCTTTGCAACTCAACTTGCCTTGGGTTTTGTTTGGCAAACCTTATCCTGCACCTGAAAAAAATTTTTTTCCAATGTAAATCATAAAATGCTAGTGGGGCTCATGGAAAAATGTCTGGAGCAGGGAGATTGGAATTTTGTGGCCCTGTACAGATTAAGTTTTCCACCTCTCATTCATTTTACATAGTGCAACCCTGAGTATTGAATAAAGTCTTCAGGCTCAAACACCGGCACTGGAGTGCTGGTTCAAACACCAGTCTAGAAATGAATGGCGGTCTAGAGAACAATTCTCATGCACACGAATGGAGGGAGAAGTGGATTTTCAGGAGTTTCCCCACGTTTACCCTTTGCTCCTATGAAGTAGCCAGCTTCGTGGAGGTCTGGAAATGCAAGAGCCGGACTTCCTCCCAATACAGGTATTTAATCTGAGGAAAACGACTACACCTGGAGGTGGTATCAGGTGGGTCTCAACACCAATTCAAAGTGCTACATCCAAAGATGGTTCCAACCAACGAGTAACAAGACATATACTGAATAAGGTAGAAATAGTTCAATCCCAGTAATCCCACACTTGAGCATCTACTGTGGGCCTGGTGTCATGCCGGTGCTGGATAGCACATACACTGCGGGGAGGGCACATTGTTCCAAAACAGGGCAAATAACAGAAAACACAACAAGGTTCTTGACTCACACAATGCAACGCTACAGAATGTTAGAATGTTACATTCTAGCCCTCCACTTGAACATTTTCAGTACAATGCTTCCCAATGCTATGGAATCCTTGCACCAAAACATGTGGGTCCAAGTTTACCACTTAAGCTGTTGGTTAAAAAGCTGCTCATGGGCGTTCCTCTTCTCATTGAGCCAGGAAATGGAAGAGCACCTCCCACTCCATATCCCATACATTCTTTCTCTCTCACACTGAGGGAGGGAAGCACTGACATTCATTTTAATTTTTACTATTTTACTTTTGGCATTGTGATTTGCAAAACTATTACTGGGAGGATTTATGTATAAAACATTTCAGCCAGGGCTGGAGTGATAGCACAGTGGGAAGGATGTTAGCCTTGTATGCGGTCAACCTTTGTTTTTTCCCTGACATCTCAATATGGTCAGGAGTGATTCCTGAGCAAAGAGGCAGAAGTAACCTTTAAGCACTGCTGGGTGTGTTCCCAAATCAAATAAAAAGCAAAAACAACATTCCGGCCTCACACTCTCCTGCTGAATGTCTGCTTCCCTCTACCTTTGTCCCAGTGTCCCCCCATGGATCCACCAGAAATAAGCTTCCTGCTAAAGATGAGTTCTCAAGTTCTGTTGCCCCTGGGCCTTTGTTATACTCCTATATTCTTGTACCCCACATATGAGAGATCATTCCATGTCTATCCTCCCTCTGACCAGCTTTACTCATCTTGATAGTATTTAGATCCATCCACAAGGCAGCACATTGCATAGTTTCATCTTTTCATCTAACCGTGTAATATTTCATTGCGTATAATTACCTAGTTGCTTATCCAGTCATCTGTACTTGGATGAACAACTTGGGTTGTCTCTAGATTTTGACTGTTGTGCCTAGTGTACCAATGAATATACAAGTGCAAATATCTTTTTCTGAACAGAGTCTTTGTGGTATCTATTTTTTAGGCCTTTGGGTTGGTAGAGCAATAGAACAGAAGGGCTAAATCAAATTCTACATTAGTCTTTGAATCAGGATACCACCGACTGTGCTTTGAAAAAGATTATTAGATCCTATGTCTAGGAGCCTGATGAAGACAGTACCAAATATATTCATTAATAAGTAATATCAGTACTATGCCTTTGTAGAGTGGCTTTTTTTTAAGTTCAAAGAAAGTGTTCAAATTCATGGTCTCTTTTGCACTACATATTATGATTGGAAAATCTCTTTGGAAAATCTTTTCTATTCCATGTGTACAAAGTTTAGGCAGGTTGATTGTAATGAAAATATGCCTTAGGTGACCCAGTGTGGGAGGGACCCAGCTAAGTCCACTGGAATCTTTCCCTGTTTGCTGACAAACTAAAGGGAGAGAGAACATGCATTAATTTCAAGTTCTTCTGGGAGAACACTTACTCTCACACAAACGAGGAATATGAAAGAAATGGGGCTGCCTTGGGGAACACTGCTGCGATTCTATCCAGTGAGAAGTAGATGACTTCAGTGATTTCAAAGCACACAATGAAACCTGTACTTGAAAGATCTCTTCTCATGGGGGAGGAGGGAGATTGGTGGTGAAACCATTACAGTGGTGAAGGAGGTATGTTCATATATATATATATATATATATACACACACACAAATATATATTTTTATATATACATATATGTATATAAATAAATATATATATACACAAAACCAACTACAAACATGCTTGTAATCATGATGCTTAAATAAAGATATTTATAAAATAAACTGAAAAATTCTCCTCTCAGACCAAGTGCCAGGATTGATTTACATTCCTGCCATCAACAATTTCTCCAAGAATGTGCCTTTATTTTCAGGGGAAGCAATTTTAGTTCTTATCACCTAGACTTTTGCCTTTTCTTTTTCCTTTTTTTGGGGGGGGGTCATTCCTGGCATTGCTCCGGGCCTTATTTCAGCTCTGTGCTTTGATAGTGATTGGAAGTCTATAAAGTGCTGGGAATCAGTCCCAGCTCTCTTCCAGCCCCCCCTCCTTTTTTTGTGTGTTTGTTTGTTTGTTTGTTTGTTTTTGGTGTCAAACCCGGTGGCACTCAGGGGTTACTCCTGGCTCTGTGCTTAGAAATCGCTCTTGGCAGGCACGGGGGCCAGATGGGATTTGACCTACTGCCCATCCTTGATTGGTTGCATGCAAGGCAAAAACCCTACCGCTGTGCATTCTCTTCAGCCCTTTTTGACTCATATTTTCTCTTTTCCTGGTTGACATTCTTTAGGGTAAAAACCCATTTTATTGATTATATTATTTATCCTGAGGCTGAATGTGGACAAGAAAAGGACCTTATTCTGAATTGTTAGAAGAGGATTTAGCATTCACACATTCAAGTATAAGTCAAGAGTAAAATTTGTTAAGGCTGAAACTCTTCTTTTTTGATTTTGGGCCACACCCAGTGACGCTCGGGGTTACTCCTGGCTATGCGCTCAGAAGTCGCTCCTGGCTTGGGGGACCATATGGGACACCGGGAGATCGAACCACGGTCCGGTCCATCCAAGGCTAGCACAGGCAAGGTAGACACGTTGCCTCTTGCGCCACCGCCCGGCCCCGGCTGAAACTCTTCTTACCTCCCTGTCTGTGTTGTCTAAATAAGCAACTGCCACATTTCCACTTCACAGAAATGCAGACTAATGTCATGTCCCCTTGAAATGACAGTAAAGATTGCTTCAGAAACTTCTGCATGCAATCCAGTGAGACAACAGGACAGTGTAGGTGGTGGTAAATTCTTCCACCCTGATTACTCAAGAAGCAGAAATTATTAATTGCTGATTAACTATTTTAATTCTTCAATCTCCAAAGGTGCATGGGAAGATCAGAAATCTAATATTCCATTTGCTCTTTTGATAAGCTTGGCCTGCTGTGTCTTATACACAGTGGACTTCTCACTTCATGAGGAACAATGCAGCTGGTCTCCATCAGTCAGGTCCCTTTGGGTTTTGGTTTGCTCTCTGTAAAATGAGGTATATGAAAATAATGTCTCATCTGTCTTCTAGCTTTAATATTCTCTCCTTGGATATATATTTTGAATTCATTTCCATCTGTATGGCTGTTTCTAAGCAACAAAACTGTGTTTTTCTGCACTCCCTGTCTGACCTCTTTTTTAAAAATAATATCTTTATTTAAGCACCATGATTACAAACATGATTGTTATTGGGGTCAGTCATAAAAAGAATATCCCCCTTCATCTGTGCAACATTCCCATCACCAGTATCCTCCATCTCCTTCCTCCCCTGCCTGTATTCTATCTAGACAGGCATTCTACTTCTCTCACTCATCGACATTGTCATGAGGCCAGAGTGATAGTACAATGGGTAAGGCACTTGCATTACATAAGGTTGACCTGAGTTTGATCCCTGGCATTTCATAAAGTTCCTAAGCACTGCAAGGAATAATTTCTGAGTGCAGAGCCAGGAATAACTCCTGAACACTACTGTGTGTGGCTCCCAAACAAACAATCCCCGAAACTCATAATTCTATCTAGAGGGCATTCTGGGCTTAAAGGAAGCCAGAAGATAATGGGAAACTGGTGTCTGAGGCTCCATTTATCAAGACAGATACTACTTTCATAGAACAGGTTTGGAAGTATACAAAGAGGAGAAAAATGTGCTCTAGCACTACATTCTGGGGTTTTCCCAAAGAACATTAGCAAAGTTGTAATTTTGAGGGTTTTTTTTGAGGTCAAAGAATATATTTTACCATGTCTTGTACAAGTTTTCCCAAATTATTGGCCATTATTTTTGAATAACTTATATTACACAAGAGAAACAGAGAGATGAGGTAAGCCTATTTTACAGATCAACTAACTTGTGAGGGATGACTGGAGGAGTTCAGAAAGGAACATCCAGAGAAGTATGAGGGGACTTCGAGTCATGAACTTGATTCTGGCTCAGTTCTTCCACAAATATAGAGAAACAAAGCCAATATCTTGTCATGAAAGCAGAGTCCAAGAGCCATGTCTTAGAATGTGCAGAGTTCTTTGGAAGAAAGAAAGCACTCAAACACATCTTGCCCCCTTTCTTTGCTAAGTGAATCTCCATATGAGCAACTCAACTTCAAGCAGCCAACAAACACCCATCTTCCATACTACAATGAGTCAGACTTTGAATAGGATCTGCCATAATCAAGAAAATATAATAGTTTAGCAACATATAAGAACAAATATTTTGAGTGAATTACTTAACTAATTCCTTACCATTTCCTACCCACTAACTCTTTAATGTTCCTTTTTACGTTTATTTTTAACCACAGCAACATGAGGATTAAAAAATCCCTCTGTATGTAGAGAAGTTTAAAAAACAGTGCAATAAGGAGTTAGAGAAGTAAGGCACTTGCCTTGCAAGCAGCTGACACAAATTTGATCCTTGATAGCTCCTATAGTCCTCTGAACCCCACTTGAAGTGATTCCTGAGCACAGAGTCAGAAGTACTCCCAGAATACCACCTGGTATGGCCTCAAATCAGTAAAACCGGGAGAATGTAAGGTGGTAGTTGACACAGAGCTTATGCTGCTGGGACTGTATAGCAGGTTAGTCCCTTTGGAAACAAGCTGAGAAGTTTCATAAAAAAAGCAAACATGGGGGGCAGGAGAGATAGCATGGAGGTAAGGCGTTTGCCTTTCATGCAGAAGGTCATTGGTTCGAATTCTGGCATCCCATATGGTCCCCCGAGCCTGCCAGGAGTGATTTCTGAGCATGGAGCCAGGAGTAATCCCTGTGCGCTGCCAGATGTGTACCCCTCCAAAAATAAAAAGCAAACACGGGGGGTGTGGTCAAAAAATAAAAAAGCAACACAGAGTACTGGGGAGTGGCTGGTGGCAAAAGCACCACCTTACAAGCATGAAACCTTGAGTTCGATCTCTGGTACAGCCTGCTTACACCAGCACAGTACTGGTAGCTTGGTGGTTAGGGACTCCCAGATCCACTGCCATGTATGTACCAGATTCAGTCATGTATGTGTAGCTCTGCAGTAAAGGGCTCCCAAACAAGAAGGTATGAGAAATATCTCTCTAAAGTGTGACTTCCAGTGAGCATCACCACTAAGTGTGAGGATCTCATAGAAACCATGTTAAACTCTGAGCACTTAGCAACAACATAGGGAAGGAGGAAACCCATCAGATGTGCATTTGCCATCCAACTCAGGAGTTTGACTCTGAGATTTATGTTCAGGAGCAATGGACACAGAAACTTGCACACAAATATTTATAGCAATGTGATTTACAGTAGTCAGAACACAATGCTTACCAGTTGACAAATGCCATGAACAGAATGTTCATATCCATTAAATATTCAATCAGTCACAAAAAGTAATGAAATTTTATTTATACTTCACAGTATGAACCCTAGTAATATTACTCAGTAGTAAAATATTACTCTGGGCTCAAAACTCATAAAAGTTAACACTATTGTAATAACCACGTAAACATGATTTTGTTTATATGACATATCCACAATGGTCCCTTTCATAGAGCTAGAGAGTAAATCAGTGATTGCCAAAGGTTGGGAGGAAAGAAAACAGGTGGTTGTTATAAAATTAAATAGCAGTTATAAGAGTCAGAGTGATAGTAGGGAGTTTGCATTGCATTCTGCTGAGCCAGGTTTGATCCTGACACCCCATATGGTCCCCCCGAGTTTGTAAGTAATTCCTAAGCTTAGAATCAAGAGCAAACCCTGAGCACTTCAGAGGGTGGCCCCCAAACCAAAATAAAGCAAAATAAAAATAGTAGTGATAAATGCATAACTCTGAGATTAGATGTTTTGCAAAGGATACATTTTATGATATGTAGATTATATTTCAATAAAGCTGTTTTTTTTAATGCAGATCCATAGAGTTAGTATAGGAATTAAGGTGCTTGCATTGCATGCAGCTGACTGTGGTACAATTCCTGGCACCACATATGGTTCCCTGAGTACCACAAGGAGTGATCTTTGAGCATAAAGCCAGGAGTAAACCCTGAGCACTGTTGAGTGTGCCCCCACCTCAAATAGGAAGGAAGCTTAAGAAAGACAAATGTGTTATTTTAATGATAAAGCATCTCCCAATAAGAAGGTCTGAAGGTGGTATTGTTTGGTATTTATTCATTCTGCAGATGCTTATTACCAGCCATTGACTCCTGAAGCCGTGCGGCAGCTGAATAAAGCGCAGGGGATTTTAGGTTCCATTCCTTTTTATTTTTAGAATAATTTTGGGTGGTAAAATTTATGTTTAACTGAGCCTTTTTTCTTTCGTTCTTTCTTTCATTTATTTATTTATTTGTTTGTTTTGGATCACACTTGGCAGTGCACAATTCTGGCAATCTCAGGGGGCCACATGGGATGCCAGGCCTTGAACGTGCGTTGGCCATGTGCAAGACAAATGTCCTACTCTCTATTTTTGCTCTGGACTCTCTTAATTTTAAAAATGGGAGATAAAAATAAGACCCAATTATTGTTTTTTGATGTATTTGTTTTGAGTTTTTGTTATCACACAGAATGGATATGTTTGAATTAGTGTAGCTGTATACTTCTTATGCTGTTTTTTTAAAGGTCAGATTTGTTGAGAGCTCATTTATTCTGTCTAATTCAACCTTGAAAGAACTGCATTTGTATGAATTTTATTGAAATCTCACTGCCCTGTATAGTGCCATCATTGCCACTTGAGATGCAGATGATTTCCATCGGTGTCATTCCACTCTTTCTTACCTTTTTAGTAACTTCTCCACAAGCTTCCCACACATGCCACTTTGGCTCCTTGGTCACTCAGTTCCTGTCCACAATTCTTATGACTCTATTAGATGAATTTCTCTAGCAGGCAGGACTCAGCTATGTATCCCTCTAGTGGTATCTGGCACCTAACAGGCACTTAGTCAATAAGAACTGAATAATAAATGAATCACTTGACCTTTAGTTTCTACTAAATCATATTAGTTACTATCCTCTCTGAGTTCTAGGCTATGCCATTTGAAAAGGAGCTGCTGCTATGAAAGAAGATTTTCCCCCAGAATTTAATTTTTCACATTCATTTAAACCCTGGTGATTTTCAGTGATTTGAGCACTATGGATCCCTCGACTTGGAACTTACAATTTTGGGGGGAGGCGGGGGTCACACCTGGCTATGGTTAGGGGTTACTCCTGACTCTGCACTCAGAAATAATAACTCCTAACAGGCTCGGGGTACCATATGGGATGCTGGGAATCAAACCAGGGACCTTCAGGGTTGACTGCGTGCAAAACAAATGTCCTATAGCTGTGCTATCACTCCAGCCCCTGGAACTTACAATATTGCTTAACCAGTATGTGGACCTCTGTCCTCTTGACCTAAATAAATACATGTGGAATACAATGGATGCAATGTGGGCCTCTATCCTCTTGATCTAATAAAGAGATGTAGTAGGACCTGAATAAATAGATTGCCAAATCAAGCACAGCCACAGACAGCTCTGCCAAAATACCCATACATTTTTCTTCATTTTTGTTTTGTTTTGTTTATAGATCCTACCCAGTTGTATTCAAGGGTTGATCCTGGCTCTGCACTCAGGAATCATTCCTGGTAAACTTAGTGAACCATATGGGATGCTGGGGATTGAACCTGAGTAGGCCATATGCCAGGTAAATACCCTAACTGCTATACTATTGCTCTGGCCTGGCCTTCACATTTTTAATCCTGTCATTTTCCATGAGATATGTGTCTCTGCCAGAACTCCCAAGAACAAGTTCTAAGACACTCCAGGCCCATACTATGAACAGTGCTAAGGTGGACTCTGACATCTCTTTATGTTGGCCCTTAACTTGTCTTATAATGCATATAAGGCATGAAAAATACCTGCAGCTGGTTTATTTATTTATTTTATCAGTCTTAGGTTCTCTGATCTGCTTTCTCTTTTCTATTGATATGGATCAGAAAGAACACTGGTGAAGGGGGAGGTGTTCTTTTTATGACTGAAACCCAACTACAATTATGTTTGTGATCATGGTGTTTAAATAAAATTTTTTTAAAGAAAGTTAACATCCACAGAGACACATAGAATGAACAAAACTCCCCCTAACTTGACCTCTTATATGAAATGAACTTGTCCTCAAAGAGGACTTGAAAGGTGTGGTCCTCCTAACTTGTGCCAGGAGAATGGACCCTTGTGCACTTTGGGTTGGAATCCCCCCAAATGCCCTCTGCCCAGCTGGCCAACCCCCAACTGTTTATGTGTCATGGAAACCTACATTAACCTTGTGGAAGCCACATTTCACTTCGCATCCAAATAAAGCCTCGTTCCCTTTTCCCTTCCTTGCTCCAATACTTTGTCTTGGAGCAGCTATGTTTAATGTTAACTCAGCTCCTGACACCAGGAGCCAATGTATAGGTAACCCTAGATCCAGTGCCATACACTTCAAAGTGTGTTTGCCTTTTCACTCTGAAATAAGAGTTTCAGTTCCAGACTGCTACAAATCCAAACAAATCAGGCAGAGCAGGCAGAATAATCACTCAATGGGCTAGAGAGCATGCTGTGCTTGCAGGAGGCCTGGATTCCATTTGTGGCCCTCATAGTCCCCCAACCATGACTAGGTGTGGCTTCCAAATCCAAAAGATGCCAGTTGTGTAGTGGTGGTGGTGGGAGGAAGGAGGGCAATCTGGTAGTACTCAGTAACTAACTACACACGCTCAATGCTAGGGAGGTGGGTTGGATTCCTGTCTGGCAGGAATCAAGACCTGGCATATGACCAGGGTCACTGACCTCATGTTAATTTTCAATGTTGATAAGTTGTTCCTAAACCAAAAGGAGTATGATAAATTCTGGTATAATAATGAGAGGGGGTATGAGAAGTAGGGGTAAGGGGGAGGCTGGACAAAGGCAAACTTCAGAAGCAGAGAAAAATGGAGTGAAGAAAACAAGCAAGGATCTTACCCTGGTAAGAAATATATTTTATAACTTCTG
>PVKC010028811.1:0-15310 GCA_004027635.1 Crocidura indochinensis
GCTTGGCCCCCAAATGTCCTTTTTTTAATAATAATTTTTATTTTTACCAAAGTGGATTACAAATTATTCGCAGTAAAATTTTAGGTATATAGTGACATTGAATACAGGCATTCCCACCACCTCTCCCCCCATTCCCAGCATATGTCCCATATTCTCCACCATTGCTCCCCAGCTGCTAGATAAGTGGTCCCCTCTGTGTCTAGCTCGTTGACTTTGGATTTCGTACCTAAGTCTGATCATTTTTTATTTCTACTCAACGTTCATACGACTATTTGGTCTTGGTAACCTCCAGTAATTCTCCCTCAGTTTGTGAGGTGGAATAAGATGGTTCAAGTTATGTGGTTCTGTTTGAAGGACAAAAGAAAAGGGAGGGGGGCAAAAATCAAACAAGCAAAAATTGGGAAGAGTCCTTCTTGAGGTTATAAATATCTGTTTAAGAGAAGAAGGGAAAGGGGAAGAAAAACATAGCAACAATACTAAAAAATATCAAACTAAAAACCCAAAATGCACCACAACAATAAATAAAACAACCAACAATACTTCTGGTCCCGAAATAAAAACAAAACAGAGATCAAAACATAAAGCAAAACAAAGCAAAACAAAACAAAAAACAACAATAACAATAAAAATTAATTTTTGCTATTTTTTCATAGGCACAGTAAATGTTGGGTGGGGGGAGTTAGAAAGGGAATTCCCTTGGCCTAAATAATGCAGGGTTTCTCTACCCTTGAAGTATACTATTATGTGCAAAACTCCACAACCATTTCCATGACAGTTGTCAGTGTAGTTATTTCTTTAACTGGACTCATCATTCTTTGTGCTAATCTTTATACTCTGGACCAATCCTTACAGCCCTCATCTCTATTGTCTCTGGGTATTATTACAATAATACATTTTATTTTTCTTAAATCCCATAGATGAACTAGACTATTCTGTGTCTATCACATGCCTTTTGACTTATTTCACTCAGCATAATAGTTTCCATATCCATTTGTGTATAGGAACATTTCATGGCTTCATTTTTCCTGACAGCTGCATTTTATTCCATGTGTAGTGTACCACAGTTTCTTTAACCACTTGTCTGTTGTCAGGTATTTGAGTTGTTTCCAGATTCTGGCTATTATAAATGGTGATGAATGAAAATAGGTGTGCAGAAAACATTTTTGTATAGTATTTTTGTGTTCCTAGGGTTCTGGATCATATGGGAGCTCATTCTGTGCCCAATATATGTGCCGCTCCTGCAGCTTTCACACACTCAGCTGCATTCAAGCTCCCATTGTCAATCTCTACCAGTGTGTGACATTTCCTACATAATAATCCCTTATTAGATGAGTACTAGATAAATAGTTTCTCCCTTTATGTGGGTAGTCTTTCTATCAATGTCACAGATTCCTTTGAGATGCAAAAGTTTAATATAGTCCCATTTTCTTATCTTTGCTTCTACTTGTTTGTTCAACCTTGAAGTTGCCTTTATCTTCAACGTCATGAGAAAAATGCTGTTTACATTTTCCTCTACATAGAAAATATATGATTTCTTGTCTGATCATAAAGTTTTCCATGTAAAACTTTTGGAGGGGTACATAATTTAACCTCTACCTAAAGTTTTTCATTTTTTCAAGAAAAAGTGTAGATTTGGCATAAATAAGTGCTTTTGAATATATTTATTTTATCCCTATTATACTAAGAAGGAATATATAAGTATTAAAATATATAACAGTGTGATGGGGCCAGAGCAGTGGTACAAGTGGTAAGGCATCTGCCTTCGTGCAGTAGTCTAGGACAGACCACAGTTCGATCCCCCAGAATCCCATATGATCCCCCACCCCAAAAGCAATTTCTGAGTGCATAGCCAGGAGTAACTCCTGAGCATCATCGGGTATGGTCAAAATACCAAAAAAGGTAAAATAAATTAAATAAAATATATAAGGGCCAGAGAGATAGCATGGAAGTATGGCAAGTTCTTGCATGCAGAAGGACAGTGGTTCAAAATTCTGGTATCCCATATGGTCCCCTGAGCCTGTCAGGAGTGATTTTTTTTTTTTTTTTTTGGTTTTTGGGTCACACCCGGCAGTGCTCAGGGGTTACTCCTGGCTCCATGCTCAGAAATTGCTATCAGGAGTGATTTCTGAGTGTAGAGCCAGGAGAAACCCCTGAGCGCTACCAAGTGTGACCAAAAAACAAATAAATATATAACAGTTTGGTTAGAAAATTTTGCTTCCTTAAGTAGCTTTAATTTTTAATTATTATCTATCAATTTAGTTGCTTTTGGTTCTTGGTATGACCATGTGAAAGACTGGTGGGAGAAGAGGAAAGATTATCGTATCCTGTACCTATTCTATGAAGACATGAAAGAGGTATGATAATTCATAGAGTTCAACATTTTTTTAGACTTCAATTGCTTCTCAAAACTATTTTGGTGCTTCTTTTCATTTCATACTCACTGAGCTTAATTGAGTTAATTTTCAGATTAACTTCTTCTCATTGTTCTTGTGACTTAAATGCTTGATTGCTCTCCATTGCTCTTTTAGTGCCTGCAATGTCAGCTTATGCAATTTCATCATAATTTATTGAAACTGTTTTAGTTGTTATCATCCGTTTTATACTATTTAGATCACTTTAATTGTTTTATATGAATAGTTTACTTTATTCCCTTAGTTATTTAACAATCTATACTGTAAGATGTTTAATATAAATATTAACATATTTATTCCTTCAAGTGGCTAATATGCAAATATATGCAATTTTAATGCAATAGCCAAAATATAGATTAAATTTTTGTCTTCTATCTGGATTTATTTTCATTTATTAAGATAGATAACCCAGAAAAGATTAACTTCACATATTTATGCATATGTGACAAAAATTAGTGAAATTATAACTTTTGAACTAAGTTTAGTTTTGATTCTTGGAACAAAAGAACACCTTTTATTAGGTAACAGAAAAAATTATTTGGCCTTTTGCATGTCAGGCATGTAACGCTCTAACATTTTAGTGATTTAAGTTTTTAATGATTTTTCCTCTGGACTGACTCTTGGAATTTTAAATGGATTGCAGAGAACCTGTCAATGCATTTAAACATATGGTCAAATAGTTTTATTGATTTTAACAATAATTATCATGTATTATTTTTAATTTTTATGTGACTTCTTCCATTTCTTACAACTATATCAAAAGATTTAAGTAGGAATACATTTAAACAGGCACATATTTTAAAAATTTGACTAAGAATATATTGTAGTGCTTTCAGAAATTACTCCTGGCCAGCTTAGGGAATCAAATGGGATGCCAGGCATTGATCCCAGGTCGACAAGTCAAACATCCTATCAACTGTGCTATGTCTCGGGCCATGCTTATATATATTTTTTTTATTTTTACTAGTTATTGTTGCCCCACTGTAGTTCTCTTGTATTGAGTCACATTGCCTTTTTTGTTGAAGTAGTGATGGCATTATAAAATAAGTTTGAAAGTGTTTCTCAAATGATTTTTGGAAAACTATAGGAGTTTAGCATTAATTTTTCAAATGTTGAACATGCCTTATGTTTTATATTAGATGAGCTAAAATAATAAAATAATTAAATTATAATCTCATCTTAAATGAAAGTAAAAGTATTGTGAAAGTATGCCTACAGGATAACTCAATTCTAACTTATAACTTTGTTTTTATTTAATAATTTTGATATTAATATAAAAATTGTAATTTGAATATATCATATTTTCTCCTCTATAAGGTGCACCTGACCATAAAAAGCACATAGTTTGTAGATGTTCTTCTCCCCAGCACTCAGGCTTCATCTCCAGTTGGTATTCGTGCCATTCGTGCCACAAGAGGCACTATTTTTTAGGGGGGTGGTAGTTTGTCTTATGGTACAAAAAATACAGTAATTATTTTTTCTTCTAGGATATCACATTGACTTCTATGACCAATAATAGAAACAGTACTCTGAAAAGCATAATTAAAACTTAATATAAATATTTAATAATTTCTTCCCTCTCTTCTGTAGAACCTTATTAAATACATTATCTACTTCAGACTAAATATGCCTGAAATAATATTTTATATCATTTATTTAGGATCCAAAGCGTGAAATTCAGAAGTTATTAAAGTTTCTGGAGAAAGATCTGCCAGAAGAAGTTGTGAATAAAATTCTCTATCATAGTTCTTTTGATGTGATGAAAAAGAATCCTAGTGCAAATTACACCACTGCACCAAAGTGTGATATGGATCATTCTGTGTCTCCCTTCATGAGAAAAGGTGAGAAGCTAATATACCTGTTTTTGGACACATAGTTAGCAACATCATAGAGATAATAGATGGGAAGATGAAAGTGGTATTTTATAAAGTGGAAGATTTAGCTTTCAAAGACGAAAATTTTGTATGATAATTTAGAGTTCACAGTTTTCTGTTTCCAGGAATCTCAAATAGCAATACTACTTTGATTGCAGAGATTAATAAATATTTCATGATTTCAATGGAAATAAAATAGGAAGCAACATATAGCAGTACATGCTCACTCCTCACCAAAATGGGAATATCTCCATAAGAACCTATGACCATAAGAACAATCCCAAGCATTTCTGGTAACCTCGTTTCTATTGTCAGTTCAGTTTTTATTGAGTGTTGTCTACATTTTCCATATATATGATACTGCAATATTAGAGTAATCAGTCAAGATTTTTATGATTAATTTCCTGTGGGGCAATTTTATCATCTGGAGCTATATTTGATAATCATAACTGAGAATAAATACAATACTGGTATCTAATTATAGATGTTTGTGATACTGGTATATATCCTAAGACAAGTTCTTATTTCCATAACTAAGATTTGGTGTACTACAACTGTAGACATGTAAATATAAAAAAATAGGATCCAGAGCCGTGGCACAGTGTTTACCTTACTTGCGGCTAACCTAGGACAAACCACACCTCAATGCCCTATAGTACCCTAAACCAAGAGTGACCTGAGCACATAGCCAGGAGTAACCCCTGAGCATCACTGGGTGTGGCCCCAAACAAACAAACACACAAAGTAAATATGAAAAACAACATTGAAAAATCCTGGATCTTAGAGGCAGAGATATTTTGGCTTATTTTATTTCCTGATCTCCATTTGTTTGTTTTTTTGGACCACACCCGGTGACGCTCAGGATTCTTACTGCTGGCTCTTTGCTCAGGAATTGCTCCTCACAGCCTAGGGGGACTGACTAAATGGGATGCCAAGTATCGAATCTGAGTTGGCAGCGTATGAAGTATATTGAGGCCTTTTGAAATAATCCCCATTTATTTCTCAATTGCATCTCAATTATTTTCCCCTCCCTGAGGGGAGGGACTTGAATTTGGATTTCAATAAATTGAGGGCAGGAGAGCTTAGCTGGGGCTGTCATCTAGACTTGTTTGTTGTAATGACTGACTTGTGGATGAATAGCTTGTAGAGTAAGTTTTCTTGCCTGCTCTTTCCTCAATAATCTGTGTGGTATAGTTATTGCAGAGAATTGTTAACAAACCTTCTTCTGTACTCCCTAGATAGAGGGTATGGGATATTCTTTTCCCTTTTGGGAACTTTGGGATAACCAAACCTCAACCCACGGGCGGGTGAGGTGCCCCTAGAGGTAAGGTGTCTGCCTTGCAAGCGCTAGCCAAGGAAGAGCCATGGTTTGATCCCCCGGCATCCCATATGGTCCCCCCAAGCCAGGGGCAAATTCTGTGCACTTAGCCAGGAGTAATCCCTGAGCATCAAATGGGTGTGGCCCAAAAAATCAAAAGCCAAAAAAACAAAAAACAAAAAAACCTCAACCCAAATCCCAAAGAACTTCTCATTACAGCCACATGCAAGGCTTACCCACTATGCTATTGCTTTAGCTCTCTTCCCTGATCTTCTAAGTATCCTTTGTGCTACCACAGAAGATGATCTATAAAATTCTGATTTATATATATTGTATATTACATATTGAAAATGCTATATCAAATATCATTTATGCTTTTCTTAATATATGTTAGTGATTTTGAAGCTTTTGTAATCCTAATATTTCATAATTTCAGATATTACTTGACATAGAATCATTTTTATTATATTTTATTGTCATTTTGTTATCATAAAATTATAAAATATAGTTCAACATTGATTGAAAGGTATCTACTACCCTTATTAACAGATCTTTTGACACTATAGTATATGAGTTTGTTACATTAAGGGTAACCAAATTACTTTGAGAAACTTCATGCCACAAAGCGAGAGAATCTGGAAATAATGGTTAGATTATTGGGCTCCTAGTATCCTCAAAGTTGAACCAAGATGATCTGGAATACCTGAACAGACCTATCCCTATTGAGAAACTTAAAACAGTAATCAAAAGGCTTCTCAAAGCTTAACACAAAGGGTGGTGAGTGCAGTTAAAAAAAACAGCTACACTAAAAACTATTATAACAATGGCAATGAGTGACATATGTACAATGCCTTTCTCAAGTACAGGTTGGGGTTGTGGGAAGAGGGAAATGGTGGCACTGGTGGGGGGAATATTGCACAGGTAAAATGGGCTGTTCTTTTTTATGACTAAGGCCCAACTGCAAACGTGTTTGTAATTTTGAAATTATTTTAAATAAATTAATAATTAAAAAAAAACAAACAAAAGGTTTCTCAGAACAAAAGTGCAGGTTCAAATGGATTCCCTCTCGGTGCCCCATATGGTCCCCCGAGCCTGCCAGGAGCAATTTCTGAGCATGGAGCCAGGAGTAACCCCTGAGCACTGCCGGGTGTGACCCAAAAACCAAAAAAAAAAAAAAAAATCAAATGGATTCCCTGGTTTAGGGATTTCTCCCATTTATCTCTCTCTGTATCTCTTTTTCCTCTCCCTCTATTTTCTTCTTTCTCTCTTATCCCCCCTCTCTTTCTCCTTTTCTCTCTTTCACCCTCACTCTCTTTCTCTCTTTCTCTTTTACTTTTTTGGAAAGACCAGAAGTCTAATTTAGATTTCATAAATGCAAAGCAAATGCTCTACCACTGGTTCTATGCTCTATCCCTATGCTCTATCCCTGGCTCCTGATTTGTGCATTATTTAAAGTATGAGTTATTTACATAGAGTAGTAGACAATAATTTATAGGAACTTTGGGGAAATTATTAAACTTTTGGATTGGTAGTAGTGAGAACTATGGAATAGATACTATACTAGAATAGTAATTCTAAATATAATTTAAAGTTTAAAAATATAAGTGTATAGACCACATTGAGAGAGCAGCACTAAGGACTCAAGTTCATGTTTGTCGTGTGTAAGTTTCAAATGTAATTCCCTTTCACTACATATTTCCCTGAGCATTGTGACTGTAATTTTTGTGACTCCAAGCACCTTTTGCATGACCCTGGTGATCCTGAGAACCCTTAATTGTAGCATCACCACTTTATCTGTTCTAAGAACAATATGAGTCATGTCAAACTTTTGCCACTGGGATGAGTATAGCTATGTAAGTTATTGGGATACAGTTAGGGAGATCTTACACCAAATATCAATGTGTCTATCTGTATAAAACCAAATATTAGTGTCCAGAGATATAGAACAAGGGTTAATCCATTTATGCCTTGCTCGTGGCCAGCCCTGGTTTGAATCTCTGGTACCAAATATGGTCCTCAAGAACTGCCATGCATGTCCCAAATAAACAGATATAAAACAGAATTTAAAAGGAAATTACATAGTAGTCTCAACTTGCCAATTTATTTTTTGTTTCAGGTATTTCAGGAGACTGGAAGAATCAGTTCACAGTAGCCCAGTATGAGAGATTTGAAGAAGATTATGAAAAGAAAATGAAAATCTCTAGTGTGCAGTTTCGTTCAGAGATTTGATCTCTTTGCTATTTTTCCAAATTACTTACTTGAAGTTATAGGAAAATAAATAAAACAAACATTTAGTGAAAGTGAATTATATAGATGATATTTCCATGTAACTAACAATAGTGTACTGTAATAAGATGTTCCATAGATTACAAAATCTGTACAGGAAGAATCAATACCATGAACTTAATTTGTTTCCAAAATACTTTGCTACTCTTAAAGTATATATAATAAAGTAAATAAAGTTCAATCTTTTAATATTTGAATTTAAGTGTGTTATTGAACTTGTCATAGAGATATTAAAAGGAATCATTGGGGCCGGAGAGATAGCACTGCAGTAGGGCTATTGCCTTGCAAGCAGCTGATCCAGAAGGGACGTGGCTCGAATCCTGGCATCCCATATGGTCCCCTGAGCCTGGCAGGAGCCATTTCTGAGTGAAGAGCTAGGAGTAATTCTTGAGTGCTGCCAGATGTAACCCAAAAACCAGAAACAAACAAACAAAAAAGGAATCATTAAAACGACTAGATTAATACTAAAATATCCCCATAAGACTGATTCCCTTGATATCCCTGTTGCCACGAACAGATAAGAATAATGACATTGTAGTGAAATTTTACTGACATTTCCTTCCTGTGAATAGCTTACTAAAAATTACATGTTTGAAAAATCTTAAAATTGTTTTTTCACATGTGACTCTGAAAGTGTGCTTATTATCATCATTTTGATGTGTCCCCTGTAGGAAGCAAATATTGGATTTTGTGTTTTGATCCATTTTGTTACTTTATGCCTTTTTTTTTTTTTTTTTTTTTTTTTGGTTTTTGAGCCACACCCGGTGACACTCAGGAATAACTCCTGGCAATGTGCTTAAAAATCGCTCTTGGCTTGGGAGACCATATGGGATACTGGGGGGTCGAACCTTAGTCTGTCCTAGGCTAGTGCTGGCAAGGCAGACTCCTTACCACTCACACCACCTCTCTGTCTCTGTTGATTAGTGAATTCAGGTCACTGATAATGGTGAGATTATTAAAAACTAATAAAAATATATAATTTCTCTTCATTGTTAACAGTATCTCTATTCAGACCTGTTAGTCACTGGTCACTTTATATATCTTTTATTTGTATTCATTGGTTCAGGTTTTGTTTGCTAGTTTGTTTTTAGGTCGCACCCAATAGTGCTCTGCTGTTACTCCTGAGGTTACTCCTGGCTCTACTCTCAGAAATAACTCCTGAGAAGGCTCAAGGAACCATCTAGGGTTTGGGGGATCAAGCAGGGCAGGTTACTGGTCAGCTTCTTGCAAGGCAAATTCCTGACTGCTGTCTTACTGCTCCATCCCTTAATGCAGATTTTTATAAGAAGTACCAAATCTTCTTGATGAAATGATTCCATAATCATTATACAATGTTCGTCTTTGACTGTGATTACTTTTTTAGTTTGAAATGTAATTCGTATGTTAAAATTATGGTTGTCACTGCCTTTTTTATGCTACCATTTCTCTTTGTGGTTGTTTTCAAACCTTTATCTTTGAGCCTTTTTTATAATCTTGAAAGTGTATCTTTCCTATAAGTACCATAAAGAAGAGTTTTGTTTCCAAATGTATGTAGCTACTCTGTATCTTTTGATTTTTGAGTTCAGCTAATTGATGCTTAGGGGAGTTACTGAAATTATAGAATTAATTTAATTTTTATATATGAATCTGGGTGTTTATGAGGTTTGACTTTATTTCTTGACCTTTCATTTTCTGACCTTGTTCTTGCATATTTTGTTTTAAACAAAAACCAGGTTACATTTGTTTCTACTTGCTTATGAATGATTTTATAAATTATAATGCTTTAAATAAAATGTTTTAGACTTAAACTTTTATGAACCTTTATTTTTAAAGCACATATGTTCCAAGTTTATTATAAGATATCCCTTTACTGGGGCCCGGGAGATAGCATGGAGGTAAGGCGTTTGCCTTTCATGCAAAAGGTCATCGGTTTGAATCCCGGTGCCCCATATGGTCCCCTGGTGCCTGCCAGGAACAATTTCTGATCATGGAGCCAGGAGTAACCCCTGAGCACTGCCGGGTGTGACCCAAAAACCAAAAAAAAAAAAAAAGATATCCCTTTACTAATCTTTTTTCACTCTTGATATTTATAGTAGCTTATTATTTCTAAATAAGGTATATGGAATATTACTGTGAATATCATGTAAACCACTATGATTAAAATAAAAAAATTTTCATACATCTAAAAAAAACTGAGAAAGAAAAAAAAGAATGTTTAACACCATCAGCCATTATATAAATATGAATCAAAATTAAATGACGGGACTATAGTATCAATCATAATGGATAAAATGCAAAATAAGAACAGCAACAAATGCATGCAAGACTATGGGGGAACTATGAGTCATTACCATAGGATTTTTGAAATATAAAAATTGTAAACATAGATTCTGAGTGGGGCTATCAAGGTTTAAGGAATGAGGGGCATAGGAAGGAAGTGGATATGATTCTAAAAGATCATGGCTTGTTAAGTGTTCTTATAAACATAGGGATATATCTGTATAATGTTTCAATAAAAATTGAAATCTCATACTTGTAATATCATATACCATTGTTATCAAGAAATCACTGTTAAGACAAGTGGGTAAAAGGCTGTCAGAATCACTCTGAATTGTTTTGTGCAAAATAGTGTGAAACTACAATAATCTAAAAATAAACATTTGATTTAAGAAAATACCATAAACTAGATATTAAAGAGAAAAGGAAAAAAAAGGTATATGAATGTATTTTTATTAAATAAATGCCAATTTGTTGTCTCTTACAGGATTGGTTTAATGTCCATAAATGTCATTTTCTTTTGTTTGAGTTTCCCTGCATCACTTCTTCAAGTCTGAGTGACAAAATAGCTGGAAAAGTATCATTTTTGGAGGATATTTTTATCTGTAACATTCGCCATATTATACTATTCCCTTTTTTGTGTTTTTTTTTGGGGGGGGGCACATCCGGTAACATTCAGGAGTTACTCCTGGCTATGCATTCAGAAATCACTCCTTGCTTGGGGACCATATGGGATGCCTGAGATTGAAACGAGGTCAGTCCTGGATCAGGGGCATGAAAGGCAAATGCCCTTACCTCTGCGCTATTTCTCCAGCCCTTATACCATTCCATATTGACCTCTATTATTATACTTGATTTGTTATGACTCTTATAGGGTCCCTTTATTTGGGAGTCTTTATTTTTACTGCTTCTATATTGCTTTTTTCATACTTCTATCCTTATCTTTGGCTTTTCTCTTTTAATTGCAATGTGTATTTGTGTTCTATTATTTCAGTTTAGTTTGTTTGGAATGCTTTCAGATTTTTGTATCTGTGTATATATCTCCTTTCTCAAACTGAGGAAGTTCTATAAACCAAACTTGGATGGGGGCCTTTTGGGCCACAATAGCAATGCTCAGGTATTATTTCTGGCTATGCACTCAGGAATTACCCCTGGAACTCAGAGAAATCATATGAGATGTTGGTGATTGAACATGGGTCAAATATGTGCAAGACAAGCATCCTACCTCCTGGACATTCAGCCTCTCAACGAAGACTTCTTTAACCAATATCCCTTTACTTTTTGTCTTTGCTTCTGTAACCTCTAACTTCATTGTTGTGGATATCTTTCTCTTGATTCTGCCATATTGATCTTTTATGTAAATTTTTTGTTGTTTTTTTCTGCCACAGTGAATGACACTCAGGGGTTACTTCTGGCTATGCACTCAGAAATTGCTCCTGGTATGAGGTACCATCTGGGATGCTGGGGGATGGAACAGCAGTCTTTCCTAGGCTAGTGCATGCAAGGCAGAAAGAAGCCTTACCGCTAGTGTCACTGCTCCAGTACCTGTAATATTTATTTTTAAATTATTTTCATCTTTTTGTTCTTATTTGATAACCTTGTTTACCTTGTCCTCAAGCACACAGGATTTTTTTGCTCACTTTTAACATTAAGCTACTGAGCCTTTCTGTTTTGGTTTTAACAAACATGTCCTTTGGTTTGTTGATCTCTAATAAAAGTTTAAAAATACCTTGTATGCTTTTTCATAAATTTATACATGTCTGCATTGTACTTAGTATTATGTGATGCCTAAGGGCAAAGGCCTGATTTTGTGCATGCCTGGACTGCAATATAGGATATGTGCTCAATAATTTCCAAACTATTGTTCTGAGTATGAGTTAATATGGACATCTTCTGTAAATTTATATTCATAAATGTACTGCAGTATCTATGGAATTCAGAACCAGACTATGAAACTAGGATTCCTTTTACTGGTGCCTGGCAGAAGTGAATGCAGTGCGTATATACATCAGATAAAGATGAGAATGGAGAGATTTGTGATTGTGTTCACCCTATTGCAACTGTTGCCAAAGAAGACAATTTATCTACTATAATATTTGTTTTTGCTAGAAACTGGCAGCAATTACAATGTCAGGCTAAAATAGTCCTGGGAGGCATCGTGGGGTCCAGGGGTGTGATATTAGATGAGATCTGTGACATCAAATTTTAGTAGACTTTGTCAACAACAAAAGGTTCAAAATTAAGGTTGCAAGAAGTTCCTAGCTCCTAGACTCCCCAGGTTGCCATGCAGTAATTATATAATCAGCAGGTGGCTCAGTGACTTTTATTGCATAAAATTTAATAAGTAATTTGTATAACCAGAGAGATGGCACTTGGCTTGCACGTAATTTACCTGGGTTTAATCCAGGTATATCCTATGGTCTTGCAAGCACCGATATAAGTGACTCAGTGAAAAGTTAGGGATAATCACTGAGCACTACAAGTGTAGTTTCCAAGCACCAAAAACATGAAGGAAAGAAACTTGTAGTTGGGGTTGGAGAGATAGCACAGTGGAAGGGATGAACCAGGGTTTGAGTTCTAGGATCCCATATGGTCCCCCAGCCTGCCAGGAGCAGTTTCTGAGCTCACAGCCAGGAGTAATCCCTGAGCGCTGAGAGGTGTAGACCCCAAAACTAACAAATAAACAAAAACAAAAAGAAAAGAAACTTATAGAAGCTGAAGAGAGACTACCTGCCTAGGTACACAAAGTTTGCTTTGCTTACAGCTAACTCTGATTCACTCCCTACCACATATGGTCTCCTCAGTATTTTCAAGAATTCCTCCAGAGTATAGAGCCAGAATAGACCCTAAACACCAACTGAGTGTGACTCAGAAATTGAAACATAGACAATGTTTTAAAAAAGAGATATTTACAAACTAGGAAGTTAGCTTGGTTATTAGGTGTAAATGTTATACATGCACAGGGATATGAATTTGATTCCTAGCACCCCTGTGACCCCCAATACCACTGGGTAGAGTGCAAACCTAGAGATCACCAAGCACTGCTTGACCATTGATATATCTGGCCTGTTGGTTAAGTATCTCAGAAACTATCAAATTCCCTAAACCAGATCTGGTCCCCTCATCCCTGAAAGGAGGCAGAGCAGAGGAGGGGGTACATTTGTGTCTCAGTCACAGAATTCAAGGGTTGAAAAGAAGAACAACAGGAAATAAGAATTTTGCAGTGATTTTTGACTATAGAAATTGTTTTCTGGTTCTTGATGTGGAATTAAAATTATGCACATGAGAAACCATTTTTAATAACATTGTAAATCTTAAACTAATAAATAAATTAAAAAGAAAATAAAAATAAGCACATAGCACATTGTGAACAGCTTCACATTTCAATAAATATTTTTGTTCTACAAACTGAACAAAGAAAGTGTTTTATGTCTCAAGGTTTTTATTCACACTCCCGTCATCAAAGACTGGGGTGAGTTTACATCATTAAACTAGGAATAAAAGCAATTGTCATTCAACTGCTCCACCTTTCCTTAATTTAGAACCATTTGTTACTCACCTCAGGAATTTTTCCTCAAGCTAGTTCTGTTCTAAGAAGGATCAAAGATGACTCGCAGCAAATTTCTAAAAGGTCACAGATGAACATCCTGTTACTAGTTAAGACACCCTGAACATTTTGCCCAGCATAATAGCTTGCAACCTATTCAAGCTTTGGAAGAGTAAAACAGTATTTCAGGAGTGCAGGGTTTAGGCTTAAAGGTCTCCTTTCCCAGGTAAATTTCTGAACCTAAGCAACATAAGAGTTCCTGTTTCAACCTGCTCTTTCAATGCAGAGATAGCATTCCTTACTTTTAAATTCATAGCTACCTTTCCCAGATAAATTTCTGAGCCTAAGCAACATAAGAGCTCCTGTTTCAACCTGCTCTTTCAATGCAAAAATAGCATTCCTTACTTTTAAATTCATGTCTTAATGCAAAGTGGGGAAAAATCTAAGAATACAATACTGTGAAAAATTGTTTATATACATATCTATATCTATCTATCTATCTATCTATCTATCTATCTATCTATCTATCTATCTATCTATCTATCTATCTATCTATATGCTTTAGAGTTATCATTGCAACCATGTACCTTAGTTAAAATTATCTTTCTGGGGCCCGGGAGATAGCATGGAGGTAAGGTGGTTGCCTTTCATGCAAAAGGTCTTTGGTTCGAATCCCAGTGCCCCATATGGTCCCCTGTGCCTTCCAGGAGCAATTTCTGAGCATGGAGCCAGGAGTAACCCCTGAGCGCTGCCGGGTGTGACCCAAAAACCAAAAAAAAAAAATTATCTTTCTATATATGGGGCCTGAGATATAGTATAGTAGGTAAGGCACTTGACTTCGTTTATTGTTTCTTTTGTTGTTTTGTTTGTTTGGGGTCACAGCCGGCAGTGCTCAGAGGTTACTCCTGGTTCTATGCTCAGAAATCGCTCCTGACATGCTTGGGGGACCATATAGGATGCCGAGATTCCAACCACAGTCCTTCTGCATGCAAGGCAAACACTCAACCTCCATGCTATATCTCTGGCCCCACTTGACTTTGTTTCATTGCAATTTAACTAAAAAGATCTGAGGGGAGAAAATGAGAGAATTAAGTATTTTCTAGTCTTTTCTAGAGTGGAAAAGGGCAAGCAAAGAAACATAGAGCAAGCAAGATTTGTGTCAAATAAGAACATGGACTGAAGTGCAACTCTGAATGACTTTCTGAAGGAAATGGATGTTTTTAGAATTTTACATTCATAAAAGATAACCTGGGAATTGTCACGTAAAAGGCTTGCAGTTGATAATCTGCTCACAATGTTATGAATTCTTTGGTAGCTTCTTTTCTGTGAGAGTTTCTGATAAGTCCTTAGATCTGGGAGAGGCCTCAGTTTCTCATCTCCAAAGAACTCAGGATTTGTATTACAAAGAAATATGGTCTTCGGGGCCGGGCGGTGGCGCTGAAGGTAAGGTGCCTGCCTTACCGCGCTACGGACCACGGTTCGATCCCCCGTGCCCCATATGGTCGCCCAGGCCAGCCAGGGGCGACTTCTGAGCGCATAGCCAGGAGTAACCCCTGAGCGTCACTGGGTGTGACCCAAAAACCAAAAAAAAAAAAAAAAAAAAAAAAAAAAAAAAAAA
>PVKC010028812.1:0-15305 GCA_004027635.1 Crocidura indochinensis
TATTTTTTATTTTTTCTGATCTTTAGGTTTTTCGGGCCACACCCATATGATGCTCAGGGATTACTCCTGGCTAAGCACTCAGAAATTGCCCCTGGCTTGGGGGACCATATGGGACGTGGGAAATCGAACCTAGGTCCTTCCTTGGCTAGTGCTTGCAAGGCAGACACCATACCTCTAGTGCCACCTTGCCGGCCCCATCCTACTATAATTATTAAGGTTTTTTTTTATATGAACTTAAACCTACTTTCTTATAGTATGTAATATATTAAAATATATTTAAATTATCATAAGCATATGATTTTATTTTCATATTGTAAAACTGGAGTCAATAGACATTTTACTCTGCAATCTTTAGTTGTATTAACAATGACATAATGGAACAATGTCAAATCTATTTAGAACATAAAATTTATTTTGGCAAATGACATTCAATATGTAGTTGGCTTTTTTCCACCAAGAGCATAAATTATGTAAAACCTACAAATTATATGAAAGTAAATGCATTAAATAATTCATCTTTAGGGTTCACCAGGATGTGAAATTACTTAACAAAAACATCTGTAAACTTAATTTACTTCAGATGTATGTGAGCTTGACTGCAATAGGCAATTTCAATCAAAGGCTACCAATTACAATATTGAAAATTCAGCAATGAAATATCTCTGTCACTATTTTTATCTTGTTAGAGACAACCTTGTACAACCATCTTAGATGGAAGTTAAATTTAATTCTAGATATTTTCTTTGTTTGTTAGATAGAGAATGTTTTTAAAGAAATTGTTTTCTGCCTCAATAAATAAAATTTGAAGGATATATATTACTGGAGATAGGGCTCTTACCTTGAATGTGGCTGACCCAGGTTTAGTCTCTGGAATCCCAAAAGATCCCTTGAGCCAATTAGAAGTGAACCATGAGTTAAGAGTAAATCCTGAGTACAACTTGTTGTGCTATAAAAAACAAACGTTAGGAAGAGCATACTTTATGACTCATTGGAAATCTATATTATGCTATGCAAAGCAAAGTCTTTAAAAATGTAAACATAGGTACATGTTCATAATTTTTTACTAGTAACTTTAAGGAAATGATATAGACTATTTCTGATACATGTATAGAAATTTTATATTATTTTAATTTATATAAAGCATATACAATTAATGAATTGTTCCTCTGAAGTATTATCTAGTCCTTCAAAACTTAGATAATTAAATTTAATTTTACTTACTATCATATTTAAATAAAAAATCATAATTTATACTTGAACCATTGCACGTGATTTTAAATTTATGAACATTTTTTTCTAATGTCATTGTTCTCAAATGCAAACTGAAAATTGATACATGTTTTTTCCAGTGCTTTTATCCAAGGCTAAGAAAAGAAATAAATTCAGGTTTAGTGTTTTAAAATTTTTCTGATTGTATTACAGTAATCTTTTATGCTGTATACCATCACAGTGGTCTTTAAATGTCCTTTATATTTCAAATTTGATTTACTTTTCATATACTTTTCAATTACTAGAAATTTTACATAAAAAGCTATATAATCAAGTATATTACATTGAAGATTAATCCATGTTGTTGTAAATGCACAGATTTTATTCTTGTGTTTCTCCTGAGAATTATTCCATCAAACAAAAATATGGTGTGTATGTGAATAGTACTTTAGGGATAGGACAACTTTATTTTCCTATCCATTTTTTGAAAGACTAAAATTAGGTTTGGTCATTTAGATTCAAAATTAGTCATTAATTTCCTATAGACTAGAAATGCTATTTCTTCACATATCTTCATTGAAATCTATAGAAATTCATGAGAAAAATGTTCTTAAAATAACACTGTCATATTATCCCTCGGTGTACTAGTATTTTGACTCTATATTGCTAGAGTCTAATGATCTTCTAAACTTATCTTTTTGCTTTGCTTGTATATTGTAATAATATTAGTATTGATATTTTAAGTTTCTACAAAGATTATGAGTAGAAATAGCCTTGCTTAATAATATATATGCAAAGATATATCTAACTTGTCAATCTTATTATTGATTTTGTTCATGCTATTAGCTTCCAGAGGTCAACTTTAATGCTCAAATACTCTTTATATCACAACTATAATCAGAGCACTAATGATCTTAAAGTAAAAAGAGAAAATTCTCCAGATAGTGATTTCTTCTGCTCATTGAAGAAAAGAAAATTATGGAAGCAAGCTAAACTTTGAAATGCCCGATTTGGACTGAATAGATATTAGGAAAGGTTGGTCACATGATATGCTCCTCTACAGCATCAGAACTATCCCTCCCCAAACTGTAAAAGAAATTAATAAACCAGTTTTAATTCTATTTCTCTAGGTCAAGAGTATATTGACTTCGGAACAAAAGAAATCACCATTTTTTTCAGATAATATAACAGGCTCTATGAAATGTATCTGAATAGTCAGACTATAAAATATCCATCTTCAAGTTTGAGGGATGATTTTGATTCTTTACATGACCCTATTAAATTAAGGATGATTCTAGGAATGATAAAATATGTTTCCCCTTTTATTGTCTCTTTCTGAATTGCAGGAAAATTTAGCCAGGAATTTAAGATCTTTTATTTTCTATTCCGCTGCTAAAAATAGTCTCTGGGACTAGGTAAAGAACTTGGTAAATAACTAGCTGAAAATAAAGTGACATGCATGTATCCTATCAGTAATGGTATGAACAACAGTGCATTAAAAATGAAGGTTATAAAGGGAAAAGCGAAAAAGAAAAATGCGAGAGTCTGGAGGAAAGTGTAGGCATTTGTAGAGATAAGTGCGACCCTTAGGTCTGAAACTCAATTATAAATAATCTTGTAAACTTTTAATATATAATATCAGAATACAAGCTAAATTAAAGTAACTAGTAAAAGATCAAGGATAACAAAACATATGTGCAGCTGAGACATAATAGAAGAGCACTAACACTGGAAGAGCTCTCCATGCTTTTGCACAACTTGCTGAATGAAAAGATGATGAGGGGAATGGAGGTCATGTGACAGGAAGGGAATTGACTATCACTCCTGGGTCTACCCATGGGCCTAAAAGTAAACAAGAATGTTGTGAAAGACCAAGCCTTTCATTAACAGTATGTAAAATAAATCATGAAAATCTGAGTCTGTGTGAATTTATTTATTTAATATAGATAGTCACATCAGCCATTTTCCAGACTTAACCCTAACTCTGCTCAGTGAATAATCCTGGCTAGATTGAAGGATGGAGTGAATTGAACGTGTAAGTCATGTCTTACCCAGTAAGATTACTCCTGTGCGCAATATTAGTAGGCATCTTTCAATTATATAATACTATATTCAGATTTTATTCCGGTTTAATTGTTCAACTGTTACTCCTAAAGAAAACAGAAAAAATATTACTATTTTGAGTCGAAATTATTCCAATATAGAATTTTTTTTACTTATTCATCTTCCTTTTTTTTTACTGTGAGGTCACACATAGAGAAATCAACTTGTTTTTGAACAAAAAGACAAAATAATTTGCCTAACCTTTTTCTTTGCTTAAATATCTATTTGAATTGATGCCCAATGTAACATTCATAGAGTACTTTGAATGATCATGTGGAATTTGTGGACCAAAATATTTTTGGACTGCTCTAATATATTAATTATTTTCATTTTAGTTATTTTATGAAATGACATGAAAATGTCAACTTAACTATGACTGAAAGGAGGAGACAAATTATCTAGTCAAATCCCTCCCCCACCCTGAAATTTAATGAAAGGACAGAAGGAATTCCAAGTAGGGAGCTTAATGCTTGGAAGATTGTGCAGGCAATTTGATGGAATGTGAAGAGACTGGTAATGCATTACTGAGAAGAGTATTACTGAGATAAGAGTTATTTTTAATCACTACTAACACTAGTCTTTAATTAGCAAAACTTATTATGGCAGGATCCACTTTCTGGACAAAAACATTGAGCTATGATAGGATTAATTGGTACCAAAACAGTCAAAGCTCAGTAAGAACAAAGTTTGAGGAATATTATGGTAGATAACCAACAGTTTCAAGCTCTCCTTCATTACAATGTCATAGGAAAGTCACTTTATCTATGTGGAAAATCCACATAGGGACAATTTGGGACAAACACCTAAAATTTACTTAGGAAAGGCAAGTGGGACTCTCCATTCTTGGAAGGTATGAGTGTACATCCTTTGTTCCCGAGTTACTTTCAGTCTTTTTCTTTTCCTCACATCCTGCATATCTTAACGGTTTAAGAGTTTCTGCCAGTAATTAAGGTTCATTATCAATTTATATTACCCATAACCTGTATTAAGTTTTTGTCTTTATACTGATAACCACGTGTTTGTTTTTATTAATATATATTATTAATATATCGCTTACACTTGATTTGCATCATATTATACCAAAGGTGAGAGAGATAATTTTGTATATGTCTTTCTGCTTTTGACTTCTTTCAATGTGTATGACACTCTTCATTCTATCTTAGCTCCTTTGAATTGCAGGCTTCATTTTCTACCTCAGGCTGTGTGGTATTCCATTGTTTGCTTTAACTTCTTTAGTCATTCATCTGTTGTATATTTGAATTGTTTTCATTTCCTGAATAACAACTAATATTTTCCAAGAAATATGAACTAATATTCACACTAAGAACTACAATGGATACAGGTAACAGCATATGTATTAACAAATTAATATTTTCCAGTTGATATACCTGTTCCACATTTAGGAATATTTATCCTAAAAACAATGAATTGTGAACTACATTTATTCATTTTTTTTCTTTTGGAATTCACCATTTGTTTATTTTAGACAGGATAAGAGTACATAGTTACCAAATTTGAACCATATGCATAACACATAATACGTGTTAGTTTCCATTTTTTTTTTGATATATGAGTATGCTTGAAGTAGTACCTCATTATTAATTTGGTCATTGTATCTCTGGAGTTTAGTAATATAGGGACTACATCAAATTCTTTATTGGCTGTCCAAATGGTGCTTTATCAAAGTTTTTATTTATATTTTCCATATTTTATAGTTATTTATTTGTTGCTCATATTTCAGGTTGTTTTATAATTTTATCAGTTTTTTATCCAAAGTATTGTGTGCAAATATTTTCTACTAAAACTGTAACATTTCATATTTTAATAATAATCTTAAGCTTTATCTTCAAGCCAGCATTCTTGATAAAAAATGTAACAATTGTTTCTGTTTCTTTGCTGGTTTAGATACACTTTGGAGAGGCCTTTTTCCTCTCTTGAATGTGTACTTATCACTTTCTCTTCACTTCCTTCTAAATAAGTTTTAACAAAACAATCTTGCTTCACACACAACAATTGAACAATCTTCCTTGGATTTTATTGAATCAGATATAATAATAACTGTTATCACTTTAAGCTGTTGTATTCTTTTGGGTTTTTGGGCCACACCCGGTGACGCTAGGGGATTACTCCTGGCTATGTGCTCAGAAGTCACTCCTGCCTTGGGGGACCATATGGGAAGTGGGGGAATCGAACCTCGGTCAGTCCTAGGCTAGTGCTCGCAAGGCAGACACCTTACCTCTAGCACCACCACGCCGAACCCATGATGATGTATTCTTATTGTGGGTTAACACACCTACTGAAAAACATATATGAAATGTAGGGGTTTTTTTTCTGTTTGGTTTTGTTTGGTTTTGTTTTTGTTTTTTGGGTCACACCTGGCAGCGCTCAAAGGGCTACTTCTGGCTTCACCCTCAGAAATAGCTCCTGGCAGGCTCAGGGGACCATATGGGATGCCAGGATTCGAACCGATGACCTTCTGCATGAAAGGCAAATGTTTTACCTCCGTGCTATCTTTCCTGCCCGAAATGTAGTTATTTTTGGCAAGTATTATTTAGCTAGTTTAGGGAGAGTTTTGTTCATACTTATCAAAGCAATATTAGGGTCCAAAGGTATTGTGCTGCTCAGATATTTTGGTACCAGTTATTGTCAAAAATACTTTAAGTTTTGGCATAATCTAGTCTTAGAGCAGGCAGTGGTCACAAGAACCAGTTAAATTCTGAAGTAAGACAAGTTTGGGATCCTGTTTCCTAAGCTTTTGTTATCTCCAGGCCATTGATTTTCATGCCATTAAGTATAATGTTTTAGGACAGGATAAACATAAACATTAATGTGTAACCATCCCTTAACCATAACCTATTTTCAAAACACTTCAAGTTGGGACTCTATACCCATTCACTGAAAATGCCTTCTATTTTTCTCTTAACTCTATAAACCCCTATTCTACTCTATTGTTCTATTTAATTTGCTATGTATGCAATTAGTCAAAAATGAATATTTATTTTTAAACTCATTTGTTTCACTTAGTATTATTCAATGAATCCACATTATAGTATAAGATAGTATTTTATTTTTAATGATCACACCATTCTATTGAATGAATATTTCAACTTTGTTCAGCCACTTATAAGCAGATGAACACATGATTGGTGTCCATGCTTTGTAATGATATTACTCTGAAAATGTTTGAGGGACCAGAGATATAGAAGAATGGGTGGGGTGATTGTCTTACATGTGGCCAACCGGGGTATGATCCCGAATTGGAAAGCGTTGCATAGCTCCCATTTTATTTTTTGAAAGTTTTTTGTTTGTTCGCTTGTTTGTTTTTTGAGTCACACTGTTGACACTCACGGGGTTACTCCTGGCTATGCGCTCAGAAATCTCTCCTGGCCCAGGGACCATATGCGACACCAAAGATTGAACCCAGGTCCATCCTAGCTCAGCCCCGAGCAAGGCAAACTACCTACTGCTGTGCTATGACTCCTGTCCCTGCCCACATTTTTTAAAATTACCTCTTTAAATATTTTGTTTGAATAAACATGCATTTTCATTCCAATTCAGAAGACTCCACATAGACAAACACATATTGTAAAATAATAAACGTAGAGATACCTCATTTAATTTCAAATTTCAAGTTATATTAAAGCCATAGTGATAAAATGCATGATACTAAAAGATAGATTTTCTGATCTAAGATTCAAATTCAACTACCAATAGACAAAATCCCATGTGTGTACATTTAATATTTAATAAAAAATCTGAGAATATAAAATTGAGTAAAGACAGCCTCTTCTACAAATGGTGCTGAGAAAACTGAATGTGTGTAGAAGATTTGAAAGTTAACTCTTGTGACCTGTTTTTTTAATTATTCAAAGCAAAACTTTAGAAGGAAAACGATTGGTTCACATAGTTGTAATTTTAATATGTTTCAAGTGAGTGACAACTTTTCAACATTTTAATGCCCACAATAGACACAGTGTTCTGGTTTCTTAGCATCTTCACAATAAATTTGTCAAGAGTATGTTATATAGAGAGAATGAATATTCATAAACATTTTCTAAAGCCTTTCAACATTATCCTGCTTTTCTTCATTCTTGATATCACATTGGTGATGGAAGTGGTATAGCAATTTACTCTTTAAAGAGGCATTAAAATGTATCCCTCACAAACACATACATATATACCACAACATATATATAACAATGCAAATTAATGTTAGTTACATAAAAGTTAAATGTCAAAAATGAAAATAGTGATGGCAACAAAAAGTGGAATGATTCAATTTAAAACATTTTGAAATTCTCTCTTGACTGGAAACTTGTGGAACAAATTTTACAATTCTGCTGTTTGATAAAATCATGTATTTTCTCTATTAATTCTGCATTTAATACTCTCCTATTTATTGCAGCCTTTGTAACTTTTCTTATCTATTCAATGGCAGCAGTTTCGTTCGAACTAACAAAGTCTGAAGTTTCAAAGAAGTAGAGAAATTTCTATTTGAATCATAAACACCCGTTTTCATGTTTCTTTCCACATTTTGAATGCAGCTAGTCAGTTCTTTTGAACTTCTTTTTAGAGAAACATAGCAGGAAGCAAAATCCCATCTTCGCTGCTTTGAGTAATAGCTGACATGCTGCTTGAAAAGAATCCCAGCTGTGTTGTTTCATAACTAGTATGTTTGAAAGCTTCTGCTGATTTTTCTACATGTGGGAAATGGTTTTGCCTTATTTGCCATTCCAGCTTGTGTGATTTAAACATTCTATTGAAAGGAAATTTCAAGCACTAAGCCTTTCTCAGAAATCAGACATAACTTCTCTGCATTGAAAGAAGTAAGGCCAGTCAGTAATTTTCTTGAATATGTTTACTTTTCATAACAAAATGTGCTCAATCCTTCGTTCTTTCCTGGTTTGATCACTTGGTTCATGATTTACTATTGATTACCTGAGATATTTTCTGGTTATAGCATAGAATCTTGTTCAGGAACTTGACTATATCCAACAGATCTCATTGTTTCCAAACCGGTTAATAGTAGCATACAAGGTGACATTCATTGCTATATGTAGGGTTGAGGTTTATGGTTTCACAATGCGTTAAGTTTCTGAGGCTTCACTTATCCATCCCAGTAAATAGGAGAATATTAATACTGTGTGTTCAAAAACATTATACTTTCTTTATTTTCAAACGTATTATTATTTCATTCTCACCACACACTATTAATTTTCACTAGATTATCAGCGAAGCTAACACTATATGAAGCTAATCTTTTTTCCAAAGAGATAAGCAATGTATTTAAATTTGGCTTGACAGTAACCTAGTTAAAATATAGTTTAAAGATCTGTGAGATAATAAAACAGTTGGGGTATATACCTAGTATATTTGTGACCTTGTTCATTACCTTGAACCGCATGTCCCGATCACTGCTAAATGCAACTCTGAAGTCCTCGAAGCACTGCTGGGAAGCAGGAATAATTCCCAACTCTGCAGGGCCCTGAGCACCATCGTAACCTTGGACCCTTGGATAGAACTGACTCAGCAGCCAAGAATAACTTGGGGACCCCAGAGGCATGCTGATCACTGCTTCAGAGGCTCTTCAAAACTAGGTTGACTATGAAAGGAAATATTGAGAAAGTTATGTATGCGAGAAATTGAATCTAAAAGTTCTTAATAAACTTTACTTTGAATAAAAATTCCTGCTGTTTGGCATTTCTGTAAAGCAGAATAATATACTTTAAATATTCTGTAGCATTTCTTCTGACTGCAGAAACTGGACTATTGCCTGAGCACCACCAGGTACAGCCCAACAACAACAACAACAAAAATAAATACATAAATAAAAAGAGATAAAGTGATATGCATGATATTCTCTTCTGTAAACATATTGCAAACCACAGTATCTAAAAGAAAAAAAAGGATACCCCCCCAAAAAAAAACCAGAATCCTGAGGCAGAGCTTTGCATGTAGCTGACGCAGGATGACCCAGGATGGATCTAGGTTCTATCCCCAGCATTCCATATGCCCCCCAAGACAAGAGCAATTTCTGAAAGCAGAGCCAGGAGCAACCCCTTGAACAGTACCAGGTATGCTCCCCCCCAAAAAAAAATAAGAAAGGCAATGCATCAAAAATATATTCAGCAGGGGCCCGGGAGATATCATGGAGGTAAGGCGTTTGCCTTTCATACAAAAGGTCATCGGTTGGAATCCCAGTGCCCCATAAGGTCCCCTGTGCCTGCCAGGAGCAATTTCTGAGCATGGAGCCAGGAGTAACCCCTGAGCACTGCCAGGTGTGAACCAAAAACCAAAAACCAAATATATATATATTCAGCAGATTAAATATATCAAATATATTTAAGTATAATATAATAAGAAAATAAAAACAAAAAACCTGTGAATCAGAAATGGTTGATTTTTAAACAACTTTTCTGCTCAGCAGTGCAGCTGAAACAGTTGCATATCGAGCACAAACTATCTATGAAACAGGTATTCCTGGATAAAGAACCAGTAGTAACCCCCAAACACTTATAGTTGTATCCCCGAAATGAGTAACAAAAGTTGTTTAACTGGGCTGAATTGATCATGTGTGAATAATTTATGTGCCTTGAAGAAGATCTAGGCTTAATCCCTGAACGCTTTTTGTTTTATTGAGTGTGATAGCAGGTGTGGTCCCAAAACAAAAGTAAAATAAAATATGGTTAACTATTTTATAATTAATTTTATTTACTAATAAATCTTTTGTTTCTTTCTTGAATTTCAAAAATCATATCAAAATTGACTATGTGCCAAATATTGCCTGCTGACAAGACTATGTCTTGCTACTCTACTGTGTGAATCTAACAGCTTCTTGAAGTTCCCTTTGGAATGGTTTACTTCTCAAACATAACATATACACAAAATGATAGAACAGTGAGCAACACACTTACTTGTTCTGTGAAGAATCAACGCAGGTTCTAGCCCCAGAACTTCACATGTGTCTCTAAACACCACCAGGAATGACCTCTGAGAGCAAATCCTGGAATAAGCCCTGAGTACAACTGAATGTAACATACTGGAATAAAATGATATAAAAATTATCTGAAACAGCACATGCAAGGGAGTCTTAATCTTCCAACACTAATGTTCTTAATCTTGAATCCAATTTCATCATGTCCTCTCATTTCCTGAATGCAATGCTTTTTCTTTCAATGCAATGCATTTAGTGCCCAGTTTCACTCGTGCTCCAACTATTAGAAACTTAAAATGACAGTTCTCCCACCCTCCATCCCACCATCCCTCCCTCCTGTTTGAGACACAAAATTGGTTTCTACCATTTTTTTCAAGCCCCCATATTGGATACTACATAATATATATTTGTATCATTTAGTATATTGCTTGTTTTGAAATTTTCTTTAGAGAGGAACTTTGATTCACAATAATTCATAATGTGTGTTAAAGTTCTTCATTGGTGTGAAATTATATATGCCCCTCACCTCTCTCACTCTTTTTTGTTTTCATGATAAATTAACTTACCTGGATAGCATTCTTATTGTCTTTGAAAGTTTTTTTTTCAGCAAAAGTCATTTCACCAAAGAAATTTTATCCAGTTTTCTTAATTCCTACTTCAAATTTAAAATAAAATGACATCTTCAAGATGAAACTCATAAGTACAACTCTATGACAAGTATATTCTTTTGCTATTTTCTACACTCTAACTTGTCATTTCTAAGTTTTGTTATTATCAAGTGTAATTGGCCTTTTTCTATTTACGTTTTATGTAGATTATCTATATAATATATTATTACTTATACATTATATAATAGTCTTGTTCATTTTATACTACTAGAATATTTATTTTCATACAATACTAATATGGGTGTCAGTATATCATTAATGTAAATATTCTCCCATGAAAGTATATGCAAAAATGATGAAGATATAAAGTAAATCTATAAAAGGGAGAAATTACATTTTGTAATCCTTTCTAAAACAAGATGGTTTTGAAATGCCATATACATATAGTTATAATGAAAATGCTTGCATAAATAGATATAATGTGAATGGTGTTTAAATGTCCATATGCTAAGGGAAAAATGACTGCATATCCAAAACAAATGATCTGATCTCAGGGACAATATTCGAGTACAGGGATAACTAATATTCAGCATTTTATTATTCACATAATTATGTATACATATCTATATTGTCTTTTGGAAATTTTATTGCTCCATGATGAGCTCATGGATGGGTTTTATAAGTTTTTACTATGTTCTGTAAAACAGGTTTGCTTTTTCTTTTCTTGTAGACAATCTTAATCAAAGGAAGATTTTGCTAAAAATAAAATCTTCTGAAAATGCATTTTACATTCATATATCTGAGAAAGCAATATCAAAAAATATTTTATCCTGTTCTTAGAAATGTTGGTATCTACCACCTTAACAAGGAAAGTTCCTGAGAGACCATATAAAACAGAGAAGGCACACATGGACAAATATTAAATGTGTCTCCAGGAATACTGTGTATGTTCATTTTCTGAAGCACTTCATAGGTTGTGAAGTACATTCCGTGACACTCATATTGTTTATTTATGATTCTTAGGTCAAGAATCACCAGTTGGCTCCAGAACTCCTTGACATCACTTAAAAGTTCATATAAATAATGAAATTTATGGTTCCCTGGGTTAAAATGCCATGCCCTTGGCCCAGGCAGATTAATGGAGATACTGTACAATGATGGACACTAACTTTGCACGCTGATGACCTGGGTTTGATCCTTTTATACTATGGTTACCATGATATAGATAGGACTAATTTATGAATACATAGCCATAAATAAAATTCCTAAGTATTGCTGGGTGTGGCCTAAAAAACACAACCATAAAAACTGAGAACTGCATCCTCCATATCATCATCCCCATCTCCCTCACCCCTCCCAAGTTCCTTAGCCAGAAATCAGCTATATCAGAGGATCTTCTAGCCTCAAAAGCCAAAATTACATGGACTTTGGTATCTGCACAGTTACATTGCTGAATACATCTTTTATTTACAGTCAGAGGGGACATGGCACTCCATGACACAAAGTGTAGAGATTCAAGATTTAGTGAACTCAACTGAGTAACAAGTTGTCTATTTTTCTCAGCATACTCAAATATCTGTATGCTGATGAAAATAACTTGAAAAGCAGGATTTTCATCAGTCCCCATTTAGTTAAAACACTTTAACAGACCAAGTCTAAATTAACTGGTAATCTAAAACACCACTACTTTTGTTAGCAAAAGTCAATAGACAATGCAAAACTATGAAGCTCAACTGCAGTTGTTCACTGGGTGGGAAAGAAACATAGACGATTTTACAATTTCATCATAATACTAAAATCTACACTGCATACACAAACATGAAAAATTAAGGAAGCACTACCCAGATAAATTAAGCAATCAATAGAAAATAAATCTAACCAAGTCAAAGAACACTTTCAGAGATGAGCATCTTCATACAAATGCATTTGAAGGAGCTAGTAAGAAAAGTGGATTGCCATATTCAAAATACTGAATGAAAGAAACTTTCAACCTGAGTGCACCCCCATAAAGCCCCTCATTTAAATAGGAAATAGATAGAAAGACACTCAAAAAACAAAAAAGATTTGGTGATAATGGAGAGCAGGCCCACCCTGAGCCCATGCCCACCATAACTGGTCCTTTAGTGAAGAGCCATAGTAAGCCCTAAGAACATCTAGGTCTGAACATTCAAAACATCATCTATCTATCTATCTATCTATCTATCTATCTATCTATCTATCTATCTATCTATCTATCTATCTATCTATCTATCTATCATCTATCTATCAACCAACTATCTATCTATCAACTATCTATCTATCTATCTATCTATCTATCTATCTATCTATCTATCTATCTATCTATCTATCTATCTATCATCTATTCTTCTATCTATCTATCTATCAACTATCTATCTATCAACTATCTATCTATCAACTATCTATCTATCTATCTATCCATCCATTCATTTATCTGTCTGTCTGTCTGTCTATCTATCTATCATCTATCTATCTATCTACCTATCTATTTATCTATCTATCTATCTATCTATCTATCTATCTATCTATCTATCTATCTATCTATCTATCCATCCATCCATCCATCCATCCATTCATTTATCTATCTATCTATCTATCTATCTATCTATCTATCTATCTATCTATCTATCATCTATCTATCTAGCTGTCTGTCTGTCTATCGATCATCTATCTATCATCTATCTATCTATCATCTATCTATCTATCTACTCATATGTATGTTTATAGTCAAAGAGATACATCAATGTTAGAGCACATTCATGTACAAGTTCCTAAATTTGATAAGCTGTATCACAAATCACAAGACCCTACAAGACTACTGAGTATAGTTATGCTGGATCCTAAAATGTTCCCAGTCCATATATAGTATGACTAAACATAAGCACTGAAATTGCCTGGCAACCCCACAAAGTAAGTCTTAGATTTTAACTGTAAGGTTGAAAGAAGCCTTATAATGAGTTCACCTTATTAACATATATGTTAATGTACATTAAAGATTTACAAATATTTTCATTCATTAAGCAAAAAAATCTCATGAAAATTTAAATTCTGAATGAAATAATTTATTAAAATTAGAAATAAATTATCAAAAGGCTATATGTCAATTCCGACAGAATGTTATAAAATTCTATTCAAAGCAAAACATAATTTGTAAATTTATTTATCCTAATGATTTCCTATATAAATTAGCTCAGATATCTACATAAATAAGCATAATATGTGGCAAATAAAACAGGAATAAAAATTACTCAAAAAATCTAAAATGTGTTCTCAGATCTTTTCAAGATGGATGAGAAACTATTAAAAATAAAATGTATTTTTTAACATTTCAACATTCTTGTTTCTCTTATTAAACTAAGTAATACATATTGGATTTGCAATTCTCTCCCCCTGGGTTTTTTTTTTAAATATATTCAATCACTAAGTCAGATATTAAAGTTTCTGAATTATTAAAAGCAGAAATTTTAAAATGACTTCATGTAAATACATTTAATTTTACTTAACTATTTTTTCTTTCACCTGGTTATAAACGCTCTGATGGGTGCGGTATGGGATGTCATAAACCCAAATATTGATATCTTAAAATAGTCAACCTCTAACAAGTAAAAACAAAAAATTATCACTCGTGATAATCAAAATCTCCAATAATAAAAATCCTGAGAACCAAAATGTAAGATAAATATAGGTGAAAATATAAAAAAAACCTCATTTAAGAAATTTTTAATCTTATCGATATGTTTTCACATGTAGTTTTATGTTTGCTTTCAAAATAGTGTTGTTGAAATAAAAAATTATTGATAATACAAGCAAGAGTGAGCTTTCAGAATAAATGAAAATCCTGCTTATAGAGGCTCACCCTGCATTAATATTTATTAATAGATGCATATGTATTTATATATAAATCTACATGTATGTATGCACAATTATGATAATTATATTTAATATAATTATATATGACACAATTCCATATATAACTGTATATATGATTATATATAAATATTTATTATATAATTATATTTATATACATGTATATAAATACATATATAAATATATAAATAAAAAAATATATATATATAAAGGACCCAGTGAGATGCTTCAGCATGTAAGGCTTTTGCTTTGGATGAGGCAATCAGTAATCTGTGGCTCTCCATATGATCTCCAGAACCCTCTCAATATCTATCCTGAGCTCAGAGTCAAGAGTATCACGCTGTCTCATAATGCAACCCTAAATCGTTTCTACACAGGGAAGAACATGCTTTTCTTGGACACATAAGTTTTTCTCTCTCCTCACACTTCTCTAAGTGAATTTTTGAGAACCATTCTGCTCCACACATCGCAAGGAGGAACCCCTGAGTGTCACAGGGTGTGGCCCAAAAATAAAGACACAAGCAAACAAACAACCCCACAAAGATAAGACATAATATTAGCAATTC
>PVKC010028813.1:0-15326 GCA_004027635.1 Crocidura indochinensis
TTTTTTTTTTTTTGGTTTTTGGGTCACACCCGGCAGTGCTCAGGGGTTACTCCTGGCTCCATGCTCAGAAATTGCTCCTGGCAGGCACGGGAGACCATATGGGGCACCGGGATTCAAACCATGACCTTTTGCATGAAAGGCAAATGCCTTACCTCCATGCTATCTCCCGGGCCCCCGCAATGTTTGTTTCTAATGAGCCCCATTTATCCTCTATGCCACCCCCATACTTTTCACAAGAAAGCTGAAGAGTCTCAAGTGTCCCATCCTGCCAGCAGCTGGATGCCTCCTTCCATTCCTGAATCTAGTAACCCGAGAGCCAGGAGCACTGCAGTTGGAAGCAGTCGCTTTGGAGCAGCTTCTACTCGTGACCCTTATTACCTAAGGAATGTCAAACCAATCCCTGACAGAAGAAAAGCCTCAGATTTATCAAGCAGTGGACTTGGAAAAAAAACTCCGGTGGGGTGCCGGAGTGATGTCGCAAGCGGTAATAAGACGTCTGCCTTGCAAGTGCTAGCCTAGGACAGACCGCGGTTTGATCCCCCGGCGTCCCATATGGTCCCCCAAGTCAGGAGTGATTTCTGAGCGCATAGCCAGGAGTAACCCCTGTGTGTCATAGGTGTGGCCCCAAAACAAACAAATAAAAAAAGAAAAACTCTGGAAAGGGTTTGAGTTGTGCCTCGCTGTGCTTGGAGCTTACTTTGGCTCTCCTCGGGGGTGTTTAGGGGCCTCTCTGGAGTCCTGAGGACCGAACCCAGACGAGCCACAGGACAGACAAGCTGTCTTTCCAGCTGTCTTGTTTCTGCTTTCTGAATTAATTCTTGGTGGCTGTGCATGTGTTGAATGAATGCATTTGCTGTTGCCAAGTTGTCTGCAGCCTTCACATTCCATTCCATGAGCCCCCGTGGAAGTGGAAGGAGCTAGTCCCCAGTAGTTTTTCCACACGCCATACTGCACTCCAGCCACACTGCACTCCAGCCTGATGCATGACCAAAAACAAGCTACTGAGAAAGCCCCAGGGCCTCAGCTTTGCCAGTCCAAAGGTGAGGACAGAAGACTTCAGGAGGCCCTTCCAATGGCTGCTGAGCTATACTGCAGAGCACCCCAAAATCCACAACTTCCATCCCCCAGAGGAACCAGATTCTCTTTGCCCTTCCTAGTTTCTGCCAAGTCTATACTGAGGATGCCCGTCCTGCCTGCCAGATGTCCACTAAGCCACCTTGGGCAATGGCCTTTTGACCTATTTCTGTACTGGCAGAAAGAAGAATGAAGGGCTCTGAGTTCAAGGTAAGGCAGGCGACTTGGGCACGATCCAGTTTTGAGTGTTGAATGACTATTGATGGCTCTTGCTCTCTCATTCTTACTAAGTTGCCATATGGAGACACTGGGTCCACACAAGGGGCAGGCACGGCAGTCCCCCGATTCTGCCCTTTCCTCCTATCTCTCTGACCTCTTTCTTGAAAGAAACCCCATTGTATCAGAAACGTGGGCGGGGGCGAGGCCAGCAGCCACCCACGCGAGGGACGGATGCCAGCGTCATGACTGTCCACATTTTCCACCAAGTGAGAATTCCTCTTTCGTTTCTCTTTCTTTTCAAGGCTGGGCTGGCAGCCAGCAGGGGAGGCTGGGGCTGAGGGAAAGTAGGTTGACACTTGGTTGTCCACTGCTGAGTGCATGTCAACTGAAGGGCAGTTGCACCTATACGGCAGGCACATGGGACATTCCCGGCAGTGGGCAGACACCCCTTCTCTGCAGCCTTCATCTGACCACACCGGGATGCTTCAAATGACTGGGAAACCAGACAGATTCCTTTTCCCTCAGTGCACCTCCCAAATACCATGAGAAGGATCTTGGCCAGGTGTCCCTAACCCCCCAAGGCAGGGGAGCATTCCCTGGCTGCCTCAGGAATAGGGGATGAAATCGAGCCTCTGTCATGGAGAAACAAGATCTTCAGGGCATGGGGGAGAGGGACCATGAGGAGTGGCTAGGCGGGCAGACTTGGGGTTCTATTTAGCATCCTCCTCCCCGAGCACACACAAAACAGACCCTTTCCTTCGCCTGCACTCGCTGCTTTGAATGGCATTGCCACCTTGAAGAGCAAACACTGGAAGGTTCTGGAAGGGTCAGGAGTTATCAGTTGTATGCTAAGCTATGTGATTTGGAAAGATCCCTTTCTCCTTCTGGGTCTCCAAGTTCTTTTTTGTTTTTGTTTTGTTTTGGGTCACACTCAGTGACGCTCAGGGGTTACTCCTGGCTATGTGCACAGAAATCACTCTTGGCTTGAGGGACCATATGGGACTCTGGGGGATCCAACTTCGGTATGTCCTAGGTTAGTACGTGCAAGGCAAACGCCCTATCACTTGCGTCACCACTCCGGCCCCCTCCAAGTTCTCTTTTGATGACTGAGAGGCAGCCAAAACCCAAGCACACTGAAGTTTTTTCCCCGCCCTAATATTCTGTGTTTTTACTGGTGAAATGAAACAGGGAGAGAGAGAAAGATGAGGACGGAATGACCCCGGGTGTTGCACACTCCTCCATGCCATGGCCACCTGCTGGCCCTCCCCGGGAACTTTACCTCGTCCTCGTTCTCCACCTTGGGGTTGCTGGCCGTCCGCTTCAGGTTGCTGCCCAGGCTGATGCTGGCGGTGGCATCGGACTTGGAGCGCTGGTGAGTCCGCTTGGAGGGGGACAGGCCCGTGTCCGGGACGGGGCCCAGGGCAGGCAGCTCCCGCTTGCGGTGGGCCGGCTTCAGCTCGTCGGAGAGGATCAGCTTCCTCAGCTTGGTCCCCCGGGAGTGTCGCTGGGTGGAGATGTGCATGTCGGAGGAGTAGGCCCCAAGCAGCAGGGCACACTGCAGGGAGAAGTTGATGCTCTGGCGGCAGCGGTGGACGATGTAGGGCTTGATGGCGTCCCCCACGTCCTCGTCCATGTGGATGTACATGTTGAGCAGCTGGGGCAGGTAGAAGTCCACGTCCTCATTGCGGAAGCAGAAGAGCCGATTGCCGATGTAGGCCTGCACGCCGGGCTCCTTGGAGTTGTACAGGTACGAGATTGCCATGGAGATGTCGAAGAGCTTGGACTCGAAGAGTCTCAGCAGCCAGGACTGCTTGGCTGAGTTGTTCTGCCGCCGCCTCCTGGCTCCCTTGGCTGAGCCCGCGGCCACCGTACCCCCCATCTCCTCTTCTTCCTCCTGGATCTGGGATGGGGGGTCGTCCAGGCAGCGGATCTCCGTGTCCAGGCTGTCCCCATTGAGCAGGGCCAGAGGGGTGTCTCTGCTGGAGACGGCCACAGCGCCATGCAGCAGTTTGACTTTCTCCAGTACCTCCTGACAGGCCTTCTGGGCCACCTCAGGGTCGATCACCGACAGCTCGCCAACCCCTTCCGTGATGACACTCAGCAAGGAGCCCCCGTTGTTCCCAGGTGGGCCAGGAGCGGTCTCAGAGGTTGGCTTCGGTGGAGCAGGCTCCACTGCTGTGTCCCCCATGGCCACAGCCAGACTTCCAGCTTCCAAACTACGGAGGGAATGGAGGGGATGGGAGGGAAGGGGATGAGAAGACACAGAGACACGGGTTAATATGCCATGCTCTCACCTTTCCAGGTCCCCAACCTCCCAGACTCCTTCAAAAGCAGATGAAGAACAAAGAGATAGCTGGAGGTAGGACGTTTGCCTTGCATGCAGGACGGTGGTTCGAATCCAGGCATCCCCTATGGTTCCCAGAGCCTGCCAGGAGTGATTTCTGAGCGTAGAGCCAGGAGTAACCCCTGAGCACTGGCGGGTGTGATCCAAAAACCAAAAAATAAATAAATAAATAAATAAATAAATAAATAAATAAAACAAAACAAAACAAAAAAGCAGATGAAAAGTCGTCTCCGCCCAGCAAGCTCTCCTCAACTCTCTCCCCTTCGAATCCTGACCTCCCTCTTCATTCTTTCTCGACTGACTTACTCAGCTTACTTAACCTCTGTTCTTACTGGGTTATTTGCAAAACGTTTTAAATATGTTCTTTGCACAGGCCGACAAATTCTTTAGGCAGAATGGGGAGTCATTCTGGTCGGATTCCCTTGCCCCTAATTTTTTAAATGCTTTTCTATTTTCATAGAAAATAGAAGCTCCTTACGCTTCCCTTGTAATGTCTGCCAATAGCTTTCTATTCCTCTTTAAACTTTTTTTTTTAATTTCTTTTCTTTTTTCTATTTATTTTTGAGCCTTTCCTGGTAGAGCTCTCAGAGCTTCTTTCGGCAGGCTCAGGGGACCATATGGGATGCTGGGGTCAAGCTTGGGCTGGATGCATGCAAGGCAAACACCAGAACTGTTATACTATCGCTCTGGACCCTTCAAACCATGTTTTTTTTTGTTAGTTTGTTTTTGGGTCACACCTGGCAGTGCTCAGGGGTTACTCCTGGATACACTCAGAAATAGTCCCTGGCAGACTCGGGGGATCATATGGGATGCCGGGATTCAAACCACCATCCTTCTGCATGCAAGGCAAACACCTAACCTCCATGCTATCTCTCCAGCCCCTCAAACCATGTTTTTAAAGATCCGTAACACAGGTCCTAAACATCTAACCTTGATTTAAGAAGGTGATCATTTCTTACCTTCCCTTTTAGAATGAAAGTTCCCAAGGCTTAAGGAAATCCCAGAAGATGATGCCAACGTTCACTTGGAAGAAAACAGCTCGAACGTTGGCACTATTAAACCCATTGAGGCTGTGCCACTTCTCCGCTGGTCTGACTGCGTGACATCATGCCCCCTTTCTCCAGCGCTACGGAAACTGGAGTTCAGTGGAAAGAGTTCTGAACGTGAAATCAAATACGTGGAGCTTCGCAATCTTGGCTCTGCGCTGTCATGGTGAGCTCATTTACGCAAGCGACGTGTCTTCTGAAGTTTCTGCTTCCCCCGCTGCAAAATGGGAAAAACATTTCTTCTCATTGTTGCTGTGTGGAACATTACTAACTTCATTCATGGGTGTCAAAAGATGGTTACCAGGCACACAGCAGTACTCAATAAATGATAGCTGATTGTTTTGTTTTATATTTGTTTTTGGGTCACACCAAGCAGTGCTCAGGGGTCATTCCTGGCTCTACGCTCAGAAATCGCTCCTGGAAGGCTCGGTGCACCATATGGGATGCCGGGATTCGAACCGCTGTCCTTCTGCATGCAAGGCAAACACCTTACCTCCATGCTATCTCTCTGGCTCCAAGAATAGGAGGAATTTTAACAGCAATAGGGAGAGGCACTTGGTAGGTTTGTTGCCACCTGTGTTGGTGTGCAGGACTTTTACTGGGGACCAACCCAAGGTCTTGCATATATACACCCTCTACCACATTCCCCAGGCCCCATTAAAGGCAACTTTCCTTTGCGTTGGGGCCACATCCAGAGGTACTTAGGGTTTACTCCTGGTTCTGTACTTTAGGATTATTCCAGGTGGGACTCAGAGGATCATATGGGATGTCAGGGAGCCCAATCAGCTGTGTGCAAGGCAAGCACACTACTAGCTGTACTATCACTCCAACCCAGAAAGGTGTCATTGTTCACATTAGATCAACCCTGGAGGGGCCAGAGCAATAGCATAGCCATAGGGCATTTGCCTTGCACAAGGCAAACCCTTGTTTGGATGAACCCCGATTCGATTCCCATATGGTCCCCCAAGCCTGCCAGGAGTGATTTCTGAGCACAGAGCTAGGAGTAACCCCTGAGAACCACTGGGTGTGATCCAAAATACAAAAACAAACAAACAAACAAACAAAAGATCAACCCTGAAGTGTCTGGGTCAAGGCACAAAGAGCTCTGTGGCCCATTCAAAAATTATAAATCAAGGACTAGAGATAGTACAGTGGTTAAGGTGCTTGCTTGCCTTGCACACGGATGAACCAGGTTCTATCCTTGGCATCCCACATGGTCCCCCCGAGGCCACCAGGAGCAATTGCTGAGTGCAAAGCCAAGGAGTAACCCCTTTTCACTGCTGGGTATGGTGTAAAAACCAAAAAATGCATACTGAGTGCATCTAAAATGCGTCCATCAGTATAAGATGCTAAGGCAGAGAGGAGTTTGGTAATCCTAACCTTTGACCCTATGGACCTGAGCAAGATAAGACTATGGATAAGTAGAAAGAAGCCGGAGATACAGACCTGATAAACGCAAAGGGAAACTCTGAATTCTACCACCACCCTTTCAGGGTCTCCTCTAGCACCTCTAAAATGGCAAAAGACAAGGCTACTTTGATCTGACAATCTCCCGATCCCTGCCTCCCAGAAATACCACTACAAAAAGACAGATGGGAAACTCCCTTGTTCTTAAGTGATTATCAGAGAAGGTTCCTTCAGTGTATCTTTCTTCCAACTTGGTTTAGGAGGAAGTTCATCCCTGATGAGATATTTTTAGGGGTATCACCACTGGAGTACTCGGGGGACCAGATGGGATCGAACCTGGGTTGACTGTGTGCAAGGCAAGTGCCCCTCTCCACTATACTATCTCTGGCTCTCTGAACTGGATCCTGAAGCAACTGGAACCTTGGTCAGTAGGAAGGCACCAAATCTTCTTTCTATTAGGCTCTCTCCATATTAGGAGGTGCCCCCTGAGTGGCAGAACCAGCACAGTGGCTTGCATGGACGTGTCTCTACTCGAAAATACGGATTGCATTGGAAGAAGAAACCTTCTCTCCTTCACTGCCACACCCCAGGAGGACACTCTGCACCAGAAGGTCACCTCACACAACTGAGACCACCGATCTGAACATGGGCCAGAGAGATAGCATGGAAGTAGGGTGTTTGCCTTGCATGCAGAAGTTCGGTGGTTCGAATCCCGGCATCCCATATGGTCCCCCGAGCCTGCCAGGAGTGATTTCTGAGCGTAGAGCCAGGAGGAACCCCTGAGTGCTGCCGTGTGTGACCCAAAAACTGAAAAACAAAAACAAAAACACTCTGAACATCATAACATCATCTCAGTTGCCTTAGACAACCAAGACCTTTTCTTTTTTTTTTTTTTTTTTTTTGGTTTTTGGGCCACACCCAGTGATGCTCAGGGGTTGCTCCTGGCTAGGCGCTCGAACTCGCTCCTGGCTTGGGGGACCATATGGGAAACCGAAGGATCAAACCGTGGTCCGTCCTAGGCCAGCGCAGGCAAGGCAGGCACCTTACCTCCAGCGCCACCGCCCGGCCCCGACCTTTTCTTTCTTAATCTATGCTTGGCACAATTCCCTCCTTTCCTTCATGGTACACATTTCTAAATTATCTGGAGACCCCAAAAAGTCCTCTTTCCCGCTCAAAACATTCCTCTCACATATACCATTTTAACCTCCCTAGGCATTTTGATTTTTTTTTAAATTTGTTTGTGTTTGTTTTAGTACCATACTCCGGAGTGCTCAGACTCTCTACACAGTCCTTACTCCCGGTGGGTGTGGGGACCATATAGGATGCCAAAAATTGAACCTAGACCCGCTGTGTGCAAGGCCTTACCTGCTATTTTATCACTCTGGCAGTTAAAAACTCTAATTTAGGGGGCCGGGCAGTGGCACTGGGGGTAAGGTGCCTGCGCTAACCTAGGACGGACCAAGGTTCGATCCCCCGGTTCCCCATACGGTCCCCCGTGCCTGCCAGGAGCGACTTCTGAGCGAATAGTCAGGAGTAACCCCTGAGCGTCGCTGGGTGTGGCCCAAAAACCAAAAAAAAAAAAAAAAAAAACCAAAAAAAACCCTCTAATTTATTTTTTGGGGGGAGCCACACCCAGTGGCATTCAGGGTTTGCTCTGGGGCTGTGCTCAAAGTCTACTCCTGGCTGGTTTGGGGGACCATATAAAGTCCGGGGGAATCAAACCCTGGACAGCCATGTGCAAGGCAAACGTCCTATCTGCTATGCTATTATTCCTGACCCTAGAAACTTTAATTTGGGGGCAGGGAGGGTTGGATCACACCTGGCAGTGCTCAGAGGTTTCTCCTGGCTCTGTGTTCAGTAAATTGCCCTGGCAGGCTCAGGGGACCATATGGGATGCCGGAAATCGAACTCGGGTCTGACCCAAGTCGGCCATGTACAAGGCAAACACTACCACTGTGCTATTGCCCTGGCCCAAAACTTTCACTTTTCTTTTTTTGGGGGATTGCATCAGTAGCACTCAGGGACTACTCCTGTCTCTATACTCAGAAATCAATTCTGGCAGGCTTGGGGGGGCATAAGGGATGCAGGGATTCGAACCACAGTCCTTCTGCATGCAAGGCAAATGCCCTCTCTCCATGCTACCTCTCCGACTCCTCAAAACTTTAGTTTTTAACTTACTTTTTGTTTTGTTTTTTGGGTTGACTCCTGGCCGTGCACTCAGGGTTTACTCCTGGCTAGGCTGGGGTGGGTGGGGTGGGGTGTCAGAGATTTAACCTAGGTTAGCTGTGTGCAAAGTAAGCACCTTACCCTCCATAATATTTCTCTGGCCCACTTCCCTAGATATCTAGCAGATGTGTGTCGTAATCGATTACAGCTAGAATGATTAATGGCAACAGGATAGGAGGCAAGGATAACAGCATTCCTTTCAGCTGAAGACTTAGCTAGGAATCCCGTATCACAGTCTTCAGCAGACTGCCCCACTAGTAGATTCTCTCGATTTTTTTTTTTTTTGTGGTTTTTGGATCACACCCGGCAGTGCTCAGGGGTTACTCCTGGCTCCATGCTCAGAAATTGCTCCTGGCAGGCACGGGGAACCATATGGGGCACCGGGATTCGAACCGATGACCTTTTTGCATGAAAGGCAAGCGCCTTACCTCCATGCTATCTCCCGGGCCCCAGATTCTCTCATCTGGCAGCCTTTATACAAGGAAGTAGACAAAATTTGGAGGTGCAGGAAAACTAGACTCCCCTTCTAGATAGCTCTCTCATTAATAATGACCAAACCATGGGGCTGGAGAGATAGCATGGAGATAGGGCGTTTGTCTTGCATGCAGAAGGACGGTGGTTCGAATCCCAGCATCCCATATGGTCCCCCCCGAGCCTGCCAGGAGTGATTTCTGAGCGTAGAGCCAGGCGGAACCCCTGAGTTGCTGCTGGGTGTAAATCGAAAACCAAAAATAAATAAACAAACAAATAAACAAACAAACAAATAAATAAAAATGACCAAAACTGAGCTGGAGATATAATTACCTTGCTCACCTTATACATGGCTGTTCCAGGCTCAATCCCTGGTCTCCTGAGCACTGTCAGGAAAAAATCCTGTAATACAGAGCCAGGAGTAACCCCTGAGAATCTCTGGATGAGATGAAAAATGCCAAAAAAAAAGACTGAACTTGGAACCAGAGTGATAGATAGCACAGTAGTAATCCATTTGCCTTGCATGCTGCCGACATGGATTCAATCCCTGGCATTCTATATGGTCCCCCAAGTCTGCCAGGAGCGATTTCTGAGTACAGAGCCAGGAGTAATCTCTGAGCACCACCAGGTGTAGGCGTGCCCCCCTACCCCACAAAAAAAAGACTGAACTTGAGCTGGACTTCTGTCCTGACCTCTCTGAATCTCACTGCCTGAATCTGAGACAAGTCCTGGGGAGATAATTAAATTTAGGTTATCTTGGCAACTTAAACAGTAAGAAAGATACCAAAAAAAAAATCTCTAAAACTTAAATCCAGATAATGTGTTCAACGTCAGGCTATTCATTTTCTAGTGCAAAAAGCACACAGTTTTTGTTTGTTTGTTTGTTTGTCTTTTGGGTCACACCCGGCGGTGCTGAGGGGTTACTCCTGGCTCTCTGCTCAGAAATAGTTCCTGGCAGCCACGGGGGACCATATGGGACACTGGGATTCGAATCAACCTGGAACATCTGCTTGCAAGGCAAACACCGCTGTGCTATCTCTCCAGGCCCAAAACACACAGTTTTTATAAGTAAGCATTAGAGAGAAAGTGAAAGGACTAGGGGAAGAAAATAAAAAAGAAAACAAAGGTCAGGGCAGTAGTGATAGTTCTGTGCTTAGGGCACTCACATAGCCCATACTAGTTCAAACACAGACAGGGCATCCTAGATGGCCCCTTGAGCCCACAAGAAGCAGGGGGATCCCCGAACACAGAACAAGTAGTAACCCTTGAGTAATGCCAGGTGTGGCCTCCAAAACATAACAAAAAGAATAAGGAAAAAATAAAGAAAAAGAAAGAGAAAGAGAGCAAGCAAAGGAAAAACCTGGAAGAAATGGGTCCTTGTATTCGCTTGCCTTGCTCTGAAAAGAGCTGAGAAGTTCCAACTTCAAAGTCAAATGACTCCAGGTCGGTCAGATAACTGAGGCGCCATATTTCTCAGTGGAGGAACCTCAACTGTGGAAGCTAACCACTGATCTCCCAGTGAGACTGGCAGAGAAATGAAGGCCTCCTTGGGTCTGCCCCAAAGCTGTCTTCTAGAAAAAGAGGTTGACTGGGAAAGTGCTAAGAAGAGGTAAGAGCCACAGTTTACATAGGGCAATGTAGGAAATTTTAGTCTGAGTGTAGAGTAGAGTAACAGAGTACGCATGAGTTCTATTTTTTGGGGGGGGAATTTTGGGTTCCTCCTGGCTCTATGCGCAGAAATCATTCCTGGCAGGCTCAGGGGACATATGGGATGCTGGGATTCGAACCACCATCCTTCTGCATGCAAAGGTGAGTTCTTTTTTTAAAAAAAAATAGTTGCTCACGTGGAATGATCATTAGAGCGGATAGGGCATTTATTTGCCTTGTACCTGACTCACTTACCCAAGTTTGAGCCCCAGTATCCTCCAAGCACTGCCAGGAGTAATTCCCGACTGCAGAGTCAGGAGTAACCCTTGAGCTTGCTGGTGTGACCCCAAAACAGAAACAGAAACAAAGAGCAAGCAACTCCGAAAGACTTCGTATCACCCGAATCTGCAGTACTGTGGCTAAGATTATCCTCCTTTATAATTTAAGTTCTAACCTTTATTTTATTTATTTTTTTGGAAGGGGTCCCACATCAGGTAGTGATCAGAGCCTACTTCGAGCTCTGCGCTCGGGGATCCACTCCTGGAAGAGCTCAGGGGAAGCTACAGTATGCCTGGTATCAAACGTGGGTTAACTGCATTCGAGGCGTGTGATTTATCCTCTTTTCGACTAATCCAATCCTTCAAACCTTTCTTTAGGGAGTTCTTAGTTTTTCTTTAGGAGGTTCAAGCCCTCCAAGGAGCAGAAAAAGGCTCATCTGAGACTCAGATGGTGGACGGGTAGCCTCAGAGGGAGAGGACAGGCTCAGTTACCCAGGAAGGCCAGAGTAGGCAGGGGTCTCAGAAGTTGAGTCCACGATGAATGCAAAAAATAATTGTGTGGGGCTAGAGAGATAGCAAGGAGGTAAGGTGTTTGCCTTGCAGGCAGAAGGTTGGTGGTTCGAATCCCAGCATCCCATATGGTCCCCCAAGGCTGCTAGGAGCAATTTCTGAGCACAGGCCAGGAGGAAACCCTGAGCGCTGCTGGGTGTGACCCCAAAACAAACAAACAAACAAACAATTGTGTAGGACCACTGGGCAAGCTCTGGGTATTGCTGATAAAACAGAGAGTAGGCAGGGGCCAGAGCAACAGGACAGTAAGTAGGGCATTTGTTTTGGATGCAGCTGACACAGGTTCAAGTCCTGGTACCACCTATAGATCCCAGAGTCCTGCCAGGAGTCATTCCTGAGCACAGCCAGTTTGTGACATCCCCTCATCCCAAAAAAAGAAGAGAAATCAGAAAGACAGTAAGTCAAGCAACCTGTTCTTGCACTCACCTCTGCACAGTTCTTCCCCGTCACAGCCCCGGACGCACTTGGATTAAGCCTTCTTTCCCATGCCAATGGCTGATTTCTTTCCAAATTCCAGACTTCTTTCCCCAACCAGACTCGTCCGGTTCTGCTTCGTATGGTGTTCGGCCAATGTGTTCTCTCCTGAACTTAGCTCTGAAGGAAAGCAGGGAAACTACCCCCCAAAAAAAAAATAATAATAATAAGATAAATAAATAAATAAAATAAAATAAAGATTCTCTTTAGAGGAGCTCTCGAGGAGTGAAGCTGCTTTGCAGAGGGGGCATAAAGGCAGCATTCTGGCGGAGGAAGAAAACAAGAGTGGTGGAAAAAATGCAGTTATGATGGCTGGAGAAAGACCAAGACTTCCCAGGCCCTCTTCCCTTTTATGAGCCAGGCAGACTGACATACAAGGGAACGAGTTTCCCAGGTCAACCCACTCCAAGTTCTCTCTTCCTTGAGTTTCCCAAAGGGTTGTCCCACAAAAAACAAAAATAAAAAAAAAAACAGACTTTCCACCTAGAAAACTAGCATGGGGCCAGAGATAGCATGGAGGTAGGGCGTTTGTCTTGCATTCAGAAGGATGGTGGTTTGAATCGGTTGGTCCCCCGAGCTGGCCAGGAGCGATTTCTGAGCGTAGAGCCAGGAGGAACCCCTGAGCGCAGCTGGGTGTGACCCAAAAACCAAAAAATAAAAAAAGAGAACTGGCATTATGGATCAAGCTCAGAGGAGTAAGCACAGAGGGACAGCAACTTAATATACGGGGAAACAGCCAAGCTCTTTTGCAAAGAGGAAGATTGCAGGCCTGGAACTTTTATTTCTTTTTTGTTTGTTTGTGTTTGGTTTTGGGTCACACCTGGCGGCCCTCAGGGTTCCTCCTGGCTCAACGCTCAGAAATTGCTCCTGGCAGGCTCAGGGGATCATATGGGATGCCAGGATTAGAACCACCGTCTGTCTGTCCTGGATTTGGCTGCATGCAAGGCAAACACCCTCCAGCTGTGCTATCTCTTTGGCTCTGGAATTTTTATTTCAAGCAACTAGAAAGACCTGATTCAATGACCAAGATTCAGGATAATTTTCACAACCAAGAAATAACTACGACTAAATAAATAACTCTGTTTGAGGACTCCATAATGATTGTAAATAAATAAGTTTAAACTTCGCCCCAACCCACACGGTATTCCACCAAGGGCTGCAGGGTGGGTCATGCTTCTAACATGGTCTACACAGGGGGGTCAAGTGAAGGAGCCACATGCTGCACCCCAGAACCCCAAGCTTTGATGGTGCCAACTATAAAGTCTTCTTTCTGTTCCTTTTCCCCAGTCTCCTCACATCCAAGTTCAAAACTTCTTACTAATTCGACCAGAATAAACCAAGGGAGCAGTTAGCAAATCCCTCCTGCTTCTGGGCAACCTGGGCAAGTGCTGCATGTATTTGGGGGACCCCTTATGGAAAGCCTAGGAGGAAGAAGCCAAAGGAAACTTTCTAGCCACCCCCATTTCCATCTGATCCCTCATAGGGACTGCTACAGAAAGGCCTCCTAGGCTGTCACTGATAGGAACCCTGGTTCTATCTTTCCAAAGATGCCTTCTTCCTTCGATGGGTGTAGGTCAGGCTGCAGCAGGGCTGGGGTTCGGGCTCCCCTTCTTCTTCCTCCTCTTTCCCTACAGTTTTTTGGGGGGCTTGAGGCAGTTCTCAGGTTGGGGGATAAAAGAGAAGTAGAGGCACCCAGATCAGACCTCTTTGGAATGGCAAGGCCTTATCAAGCAAGATCAGCACCCCACATAAGGGGAACCCTCTAAAGGGGTGGGGGGCTCAGCTCCCCATCTTCCTCATACTCCTACAAAGTTTTCTGGGAACTCGAGGCAATCCTTGGGCAGGTGGGGAATAAAAGAGAAGTAGAAGTACCCAGATCAGACCTCCTCGGAGTAGCAAGGCCCTATCAAGCAAGGCCTATAAGGGGAACCCCCTAAAGGGGTGGGGGACCTGGGCTCCCCTTCTTTTACTCCCCTTACTCCTGGGGAGTAAAAGAGAAGTAGAAGCGCGCAGTCAGACCTCCTCGAAAGCAAGACTCGCACCCCTACAAGGGGAACCCCCTGAAGGTGTGGGGAGCTCAGACTCCCCTTCTTCCTCCTCCTCCTCCAAAGTTTTTTTTGGGGGGCTCGAGACAGTTCAGGGAGGGGATGAAAAAGAAGCAGAGACACCCAGATCAAAGTGGCAGAGATCAGAGATCAGAGATCTCGAAGTGGCAAGACCCTATCAAGCCAGACTCGCACCCCCATAGGGGGAAACCCCCTTAAAGGAGTTTAGGGGTGCCAGGGGAAATTGGGGGTGTGCAAAAAAAGTGCAATAAAGTCAGGAGCAGCAGGAGGACTGGGAGCCAGAGTCAGAACAGCAGCAGGGAGCACCCAGGAGGCTGCCAATGGGAGTTTGTGGGTTCGAGTCCTGCTGGGGCCTGTTGGGGTGCAGGTGGGGAGGACCAAGGCCGGCCCTGGACAGGGCAGAAGCGGGGTCCAGGAGCTCCTCTAACTCGGGGAGACCATGCAGAAGGACTCGGGGGGTGTAGGAGGGAGGCAGATGAGGGGAGGCTCAGGAAGCAGCTTTTGGGGGGAGCCGGGTGGGGGCGGGGCAGGCCTGGGGCTGGCTGGGGTGCCCCGTAGCCGCGATCGCTCACCTCGGGAGGGCCCCCCGAGGACGGGGCCCGGTGCTGGAGGTCTGCTGCCGCCTCAGCAGCAGCAGCAGCGGCAGCAGCGGCCGCTCCCGGGCTCCATGGCATGGGGGAACCGCCTGCGCCTCCCTTGACAGCGGCCTCCCAGGCTGGGTACCAGGCCCCGGCTGCCAGGCTGCCCGCGGCGCTGCCTGAGGGTCCTTCGCGCCAGGCACTTCCGGTCCGGGCCACGACCGAGACTGGCTGCACGGGGCTTCCTCTCTTCTCCTCCCGGTAAAGACGATTCGTCTTCGCGGGTTCGGACGTGCCAAGTTTTTATGTTGGGTCGACCCCCGTCCCAACCCCCGACGCTTAAGGACCCCGGCGCCCCCGTAAAGTAAAGCGGGGAGGGTGAGCTGCCCGCAGTGTGCCTGATCAGAAATAGGAATAGGACTAGAACTAGGAAACGGGCGGGGCCTGAGCCAGGTTGCAGCTTCCGGGGCGGGGCCCAAGAGGCGACGGGACCAATCACGGGGCGGATGCTAAGGGGCGGGACCTTGAGGGGCGGGACCAGCCTCCGAGGGCGAGATCTGAGTGGCGGGATCAGCCCTTTGAGGCGGAGCCTGAGAGACGGAGGAACGAGTCCCAGGACGGAGCCTAAGGGGCGGGGCCAGGGGGAGAGTCCAGCCTCTGGGGGTGTGGCCTGAGGGGCGACAGGACCAATCCCGGGACGGAGACTAAGAAAGAAAGGGCGTGGCCTGAGGGGGCGGGATCAGCCTCCGACGGCGATTTCTGAGTGGCCGGACCAGCTTTTGAGGCGGGGGCCTGAGAGGCTGCGGGACCAATCCCAGGAAGGAGTCTAAGGGAGGGGCGGGACCAGCTTACAGGGCGTGGCCTGAGGTGAGGCAGGACAACCCCAGAACAGAGAGAGCCTCGGGGGCGTGGCCGACGGGGCGGGA
>PVKC010028814.1:0-15304 GCA_004027635.1 Crocidura indochinensis
CAGCTGGCTTTGTCGCCTCCCACACAGGGGGAACGGGGAATAGCCTCCCTCAAAACACACACACACACACACACACACAAACACACACACACACACACACAGAGGAACATGCCCACATTTCTATCTCCACTCATCCTGCTGCTCACCCCTTGCCTCCTCCTCCCACTAGTCTAAGTCCCTTTGAAAAGAGCTGGGGATTTTCAAAACTAAAGACCACAGAAACATACAAACATGCATATAAAAATAAATATTCAACGGCATGATTTGAAACTAAATAATTGCCTATGTAGCCATCACTTTGGTCAAATATAGGGCACTTCCAGTATCCCAAAAGACACTGTGTTGCTTCCAGGCTATCATTTTCCAAATTCTTTCTCGCGACAGTTAACCCCCATACTAATTTTAACACTTCCATCTTATTTCACCTGTCTGGAAAGTTGTTAGAAGTAGGTCATCTATCATTTTGTTCTGGCTGCTTTGGCTAAAATATTAGTAAGACATATCAGCTTTTTAAGTGTCTCACCACATAAATACAGGCAAACTTCACTTAATCATGAAATGATTCTGAGAACATCATCATTAAGTGATTTTTTTTCATTGTGAGCTTGACATAGAGTGAGATGACCAAAACTTAGATAGTGCGGCTGTGACACTACTATCTTTGTTTTGCAGCCTGCATGCAGGCTCCATGGGCCAATCTATGATGTGGTCCATTCACATAACCCAGAAGCACACCACAGTAGCTTGTGTCAGGTCGTTTCTAGGTTGCAACTTTCACAAATGACATTTATGAAAGTACCAGGCATGCATGTATGGTGCAACTGGTCCTGTTAAAGACCCAGAGTGCAGTTATCAGGCGCTGAGGTGTATGTGTGTCCAGCTGCCTCTTGCTAGCTATGTGGGAGAAGTAAGTCTTGAGATTTTTTGGAGATCTCAAATGTCACCCTGGGGAGTGGATAGACTAGGAGTGAGTCCCTTCCAGGAAGGGACTGCTACCTCTCCTCTTCCCTTTTATCCAGTGAGCCTGACTGCCCTGGGGGAACTGTGCAGTTTTGTGGGCAGGGAAACACCCATTTCCTGCTGTGTGGCCTGCTCAGGCTATCTAACTACAGGAACCTGGCCGATGACTTTGTCCTTCTAATCACTCAGGCCAACATTGACTCACTGCCTATATGAGCCAAGCTTTCACTGATCCTAAAGACTTGGAAATTGATAAGAAATGGAGAAAGTGACATACACAGCAAATAGTAGTGCAAATCACAGTGTCAAAAAAACGATAAGAAATAGGACTCTCATTTAGAGGGGAAAGAAACAATGAATCCTTAACTAATGGGAGCTAGAAAAGGCAAGAGAAAAGTATCATCATGTCCATTGGGTGGACTAGAGGCATGAAAGTGGATGCAGGGGCCAGGCAAGAAGTGTAAAGGTATTTCCTACATAAATTGAGCAGGAATCAAAGTTTCAAAACAAGTCTGTGGCTCAGTCTAGTAGGCTCAGTCTCCCAGATAAGGAAAGAAGCAGTTCAAACATGGAGTGTAGTTTGTTCTTGGTCTAAAAATCCTGAGGTCAGGGAGACATTTAACAAACCACAAGAAATGCCAGGTTTCTCACACAGGTGCCTGGCTATTGCTGAGATGGGTATCACAAGGAGAGGCATTTCTGAGGGAAATTGAGTTTATATTCAGGTGTCATTGAGTTACAAATGACTCACTTACAAAGACACTCCCATCCCAAGCATTTGTCTCTGCTTAAGAGGCAAAAGCCCAGGGGAGCACATCTTTGGGGAATCTCAGAAGCTTACACAGTTTCTGTCAAAGCCAGCTGTATAGCCAGCAGCCACCACATCTTGAACACCTGCAAGAATATCATTAAAATCTTAAATTGAGGGATGGAAGGCTGTCTTGAAGAGCAGACTGTTGCACCTTTTAAGAGACATAAAAAGGATGCATTGATACAGAACATTCCAGAACATCTATAGTATAAATTGATGAAGGTGTGAGGGTGGTGGAGCAATTTATGTCAAGAGCTAAAGGAGTCTTATGGCTTCATAAATGGCATCAAGAATTTGAGTTTGGGCTGAGGTCAGCACTTATGGTTCTAGAAGTCCAGTGTGGGACATGAATCCTAAAAGCAGGTGCTACTCTGGTGATGCTCAAATGCTGAGCCCAAATGAGTTTTTTGTTTGTTTTGGGCCACATCCAGCAGCTCTCAGGAGTTACTTCTGGCTCTGTGCTCAGAAATAGCTCCTGTCAGGCATGGGGGACCATATGGGATGCTGGGATTCAAACCACCAATGTCCTGAATCTGCTCCTTTCAAGGCAAACATCCTACTGCTGTGCTATCTGTTCGGTTCCCAAAAGAGATTAGATTGTTCGAGCAGTGTCCTAGCCCATGGTTGTGAGGAACAAAAGCTCCTACAGTTCCTTGTTAATAGCGTCACATGGAAAATGTTTATAATGGACAAATCATGGAAGACCCCAATCAACAGTTGGAAACAAGGTGCTAGTTTAAGATCAGTCTTCTGAAGGAGACCTACATATACACCAGAGGTAGGAGCTCAAGACCTCATGAGAATATAGGCCCAGTCCCACTTTTCCTCAATTGGGCACACAGTTAACCCCTTTCCCTGCCAGCTGCTAGGTCTGAGCTCCCCATCCATCCCCATGAAGCCTCTCCTCCTGCTGACCCCATTCTCTTCCCCCACTTCTAGGGAGGCCCCATCCAGAACCTCAAGTCTAAGCGCTGTCTGGAGCTGCAGGAGAATAACGAGGCAGAGTTTGGCTTCCAGCTGGTGCTGCAGAAGTGCTCGGGCCAGCACTGGGGCCTCACCAATGTACTGAGGGGCTTAGCCTCCTGACCAGGACCTCCAAGACCTCTGCCTGTCCACCTACCCTCCTTTGCTACTGTGTAGCACCCTCTGCCACCTTGCCTGCTGTCTGTGTGGGGTTGTTGGGCGTCTGGGGAACCAGGTGAGTGGGTCCCCCTAAACAGAGCTTTTTATTTCCTATTGAATTTTCATGGCGTTTATAGAGATGCTGATTGGTGGGTGAGGGTATCATATCATAAACTATTTTGCAACTGTAAATAGGGGTCACATGGAAAATATTTATAATGGACAATAAAATACTGTTGATTAAGAAATGGAATTTGGTGGTTCTTTAAGGCAGAGCTGTGTTCTACTCTGTAGTCTCAGACTTGTACCCTTCCCACATCCCATTTGAGAAAGGAAGCCTTAAGAGGCCTTAAATGTCTACCAGCTGTGGGACCTTGGACAGCTCTCTCTCTCTCTCTCTCTCTCTCTCTCTCTCTCTCTCTCTTTCTCACTCTCTTTCTCTCACTCTCTCTGCCTCCTTTCCTCCCCCCCCTACTTTACACCTCTTTTTAGTTGGGCTACACCTAGTGGTGCTCAGGGTAAATCCTGGCTTTGTGTTCAGAATTAACTCCTGGTGGGCGACAATATTGGATGCCAGGGATTAAACCTGGGTCAGCTGTGTGCAAGGCAAATGCTCTACCTTCTGTATTCTAGCCCTGTCAAGTTTCTTTGTTAAGAGGGGATGTAGAGGGGCCCGGGAGATAGCATGGAGGTAAGGCGTTTGCCTTTCATGCAAAAGGTCATCGGTTCGAATCCCGGTGCCCCATATGGTCCCCCGTGCCTTCCAGGAGCAATTTCTGAGCATGGAGCCAGGAGTAACCCCTGAGCACTGCCGGGTGTGACCCAAAAACCAAAAAAAAAAAAAGAGGGGATGTAGATAGGGCCATGGCCCTCAGGGACAGCCTCCAGAAAGAAGGTTCCCCCTGACTCTTCACAGGCTCTCTCCCTGGAGCAGCACAATTGGAGAATTCCAGGCTCTTCAGGAGATGCCAAAGCATCCCCTGTAGGTCTTCTGCAGGTTTCTAGTTGAGTGTTTTCTTTCCTGGTCCACAGTGATCTTTTGGAAGCCCCATATACCACCCCCTCCATTACCATCTTTAACATTCTGCACTGATGAATAACAGGCTATAGGACTGATTCCAATTCACCCCCTTAAAATCTCCAGAATGTCTACCTTTGGCTCTCCAGCCCTAGACTGCCTTTTGGATTAGCAATTTACACTTAAAAATGTTATAGTCATGGATAAAAGACTATCCTAGACTTCGTCCTAGGATCTGTGCAAATACCCAAGATCTCTAATGACAGAGGACTGATTTTGATGAGTACAACTGAGCCAAACATTTCCTGAATCCATAAAAAGACATTGGAGTTCAACATGTCTGGAGCCTGTAGTTGTTCCCATGACATTATGCTTCAAGGGTGGAGCAGCCCTGTATCTCTTAGGCCAAGGGAATTCCCTTTCTCATTTCCCCAATACTTACTATGCCTATGCAAAAGAAAAAAAAAACACCAAAAAAACATTAAATAAAAAACCATAAAACCTTGCCAAACCTGCCCTCCTTCCTCCCCACCTTTTTATTTTTCTTTCTTGTTGTTGTTGTTTAGTTTTTGTTGTTTAGTTGTTGTTTATTGTTGCTGTTATGTTTTTTGTTGTTGGTGGTTTGGGTTTATTTTTTTGTTTCTTTTTTTCCCCCTTCTTTTAAATTGATATTGATAGCTCCTAGATGGACTCCTCCAAGTTTTTTTTCCTTTTTTCCTTTTTCTTCTCTTTTTTTTCCCAACAAAACCACAGAACTTTGAATCATCTTGTTCTGCCTCCTAAATTGAGGAAAATAAAATGTGGATGGTACCAGGAGCAAACAGTAGCATGAACATTGGGTGGAAATAAAAAATAATCAGACCTAAATACCAAACCCACAGTCAATGACAACAGAGTCAAGATAACCAATCTACAACAAGTTATATACAAAAGGAACCCTGTTACACTAGCAGTCCAAGGGGCAAGGCGAGGGAGGGGGGCGGGCGGGGGTATGAGATGCATACTGGGAACAGGGGCAAAGGGAGGACAATGCTGATGGTGGGAATGGCCCCAATTTACTGTCACTATGTACCTTAAATATAACTGTGAAATATTCACATTGGTCACAATATAAATTTAAAAAATTTAAAAAATTATAGTCATGAAGAAAACCTCTGATGCTCTATGACTCCAGGAAAGAGGGATCTCCAGACTGAGCATTTTTGTATATATACTAAAAACCCCATCTAACGTAGATTCATCTTGGAACAGCTAGCAAGGACTCCTTAGGTCAATTTCATAATTCCACAAGAGTTCCTAGAGCTATACTATAAACCATTTAAGGGAACCTCAGATATTAGCCATGTGAATCCTACCACTTAAGAAGCCAATACCAAAGAGAGCTTCCCAGGAAATTGTGGGCACTGCCATTCTCCAGAAGCAGGACCACTGACATCCTCCTCTAGCACTTAAGATGTTCACTGGGATGAGCATCTTCCTAGAGATTGACCTCCTCACATATCTAAAATCAGTCTTTGTTCTTGTTTCACTCTGTACTTCCTCCTTTTCCTCTAGCATCTAAATTCCTTGGGATTCGGTCATTAATAAGAAGAAAGCATACCTTTTGTTAAAAGATGGATGGAGCTTGAGATGATGATGTCACAGGAGAATAAGGAAGCAAAAGAATTCCAGATGGTTTCTCCCATATGAAATATATTTGTTTTTTTTTAAATGAACTGGCAAAAAATAACAGAACTACCTTTTAGGTTATGTAAAGATGGCTGAGATTAAAACTTTCCAGGGGGAAAGACGAGGGTGAAAGTAGTGGGTGTGGAGTTATTTTGTTAGTGAGTAACCTTACACATATAGAGTATGAAGTTCTACTCCTGAATGTCTTTAGCATTATAAATCAGTGGTCAGTCAATATAGTGATTTGATAAACAAATGGGAGATCATGAAAATGCTAAATTCTGTCTTTAAATCTGGCCTTCAAATCAATAGCATTGGCATCACTTGGGAACTTACCAGAAATGCAGTTCTTGAGTCCAACTCTAGAACTCCTAAATCAGTAAAGTCCATCTGGTGAGTAACTTGCCAGGTGTTTTGGTTCAAGACCTACTGCCCAGGATCCAACCCAGTCAGTTCACATCCTGCCTCTATCTTCTACTTGCCAGGCCACAGTGAGAATACCATACACACACACACACACACACACACAGACACACACACACACACACACCCTTCACTGTTCATATGAGTGTAGAGAGGACCAATGACATTCCAGATGTAAGTCTCAACTCTGCCCTTTATTTACTAACTTGATTTTGGTTAGCTACTAGGTCTTATTGTGCCTCTGCAAGGCAAGTGTCTTACCTGCTGTAGTGTTTTATACCATCTGTTAGATCCTAGTTATCAATATTATTATTATTATTTTTTAGCTTGGGTCCACACTTGACTGTGACCAGAGCTTACTCCTGACTCTGCACTCACGAATCATAGTTGGTGGTACTTTGGAGACTGTATGGGGTCCAGGGATTGGATCTGTGGGCAAGCCTCATTGTGCTTCTGTTTTCTTCACTTTAAAAAAGTAGGGGTAACTTCTTAGTAGAGTTTTGGAAATTAAATGGTAAGTTTATGTAAAACACTTAGAACAGGGATGGGTAGATAATAAGTGTAAAGTCTAAACCATTATTATTTTACCCATTGATATCTTGACACCTAGTTGCTATTACCATCACCACCGCTTTATATCTATCTATACCCATCCTGCTTCATGTTTGTAAACACTTACAGCCTATTCACTTATGTCTAGTCACCAGCAGAGGCCACTTGCCCTCATAACCGTCACTACTTACCTGCATCTGTGTCCTTCTCTAAAGCACATCCTTGACTACTCTGTAACATCAGCACTTGAGAAGTAAATTTGAGAATAGCATCCTCCCTCATAAGCTAACCTGGGGAAAAATCTATACAGAAGTGTAGAGGAGTGCCCACCTTGGACACTAATCATCTTCCAGAAATTCTCTGTTCAGTCCCTCTTTGAGAGCAGCTGGAGGACCTGACCTCTAGGAGTGTTGAAAATATAACCAGCCCAGAGAGAAAGATAAGACTCCAGGGCACTGTGTCTCCATAGCAGAGGTGCTTGGTGGATGTAAGGCAGAAGAGAGCAGCATAAAGGAGGGAGAAGAGCAAAAAAAATAACCAATCTCACATCTCATCCAGGCAACTCCTGTTGCCTGCTTTTTTTGCTGTTGCTGCAAGCTAATTAGTAACTGTTTGGGGCTCTCCTGAGTAAGATCGTTATTTTTCTTAATTATTTGCACATCAAACAACATTACCTTGATTGGACCTTTTTATTCTCTGCCATAAGAGCCTGGGACATGCAGTTCTGCTACCTTGCCCACAACCCTGTTTCACAGCTTAAGTCCTCACCCTGCCCCTGCCCGTGATTCCATCTGTGTGGTAATGAAATAATGAGGATATTTCTCACTTCTCACTTCCCCCTGAAAGATGGACTTACCTCTTTTCAAAAAATTGTGGGTAGTAGTACTACTAATGAGTAGTCAGTACTTTGGTCATGCACTGAAGGCCAGTCAGATTCAACAGCCATATTTCTATCTGCTATATTTTCTGACAGCCTTTCTCTGGCCATAGACATATGTCTGGGCCATTGTATGTATATACCAGAAGTACTTCTACTTCTGCAGGATGAGCCCCTCAATCAAAGAGGCATAGGTCATCTTTCTTTTCTAGAAAACAATTAGGAGGCTAATCCCAAAATCCTGAATTTCCCCCACACCCCACCAAGGATGTAACTACATGATCCACATTAATGCAACTATCCTGGCTTTCTTCATGTCCTCAATCCCTCTCCAAATTTGCCTCATTAACCCTTGATCTAGTCTCTAGGTCTGCTTCTAGGAGAAGCTGCTGCTACTATCAGTGAGTACCCGCCCACATCCTCTTGGACCCAGGGCCATTGAAATATCAAGTCACCCAAGGTATGACTTGTCACCCAGATCCAACCTTCCAGCCCAGACCTCCTCTCAAAACTACAAACCTAGTTCCCATAGCAGAGACCCTCAGACTATGTTAATTACAGTCCTAGTCGGCCTCTCAGGCCACCCCCTTGGGAGCTGTTCTCACTGTCAGTAGGTGCACAAGACAATGCCCAATTTACCTAATCTCACCACTCTTCTCATTGCTCCCCCCTACTGCTTATACATCATGCATTTGTGGAAAGGAATTTACAGATATACTACTGGAGAGTAGCTGGAGGCTGAGGAATTGTTCCCAGGTCTAAGGTCTGGTCAGATACTACACATCCAACAGCACATAAGGATATTTCCCCCACCCTGCTGGTAAAATGAAGGAGGTGCAACTGCACTGGAATAGTCTCCCTTAAGGCAGTAGAGGAAACAACTGGTTCTTAATGTAGGTAAATTCACAAGTGCCAGTGTTTCACTGTGAAATTACACATTCCAAATGGTCTTTTGGCCATTGTTTCTGAATAAATTCACTCATCAGTCAAATAACTGACTGCTTTTTGTTTGAGTTCCATACAACTGTCCTTCCATATCTGCTCTGAATAGCTTTGCTGGGCTCTTCCTGGCTCACAAAAGTTCCCTAACTTCAAGTCACCCTTCCCCCCTTTTCATCTGCCATCTGCATTGCAGTAAATACAGTTGTCTTTCTGAATTGCAAATCTTATCTCATTCCCTTCAGGTCTGGAACTTTTCGTGGGTACTCCCAAAGATAGTGAATGGCTCAGGTGCCAGCCCAAGGCCTTCCATTCTACATGTCTAGAGTCTGAATATGGGGAGCAGGTCAGGGATTGTGATACAGATATAGATAGTGAAGCCAGCTGTTCCAGTGTCTGACCAACTATGAGAGAAAGCTCAGTGAGTGACACACCACACAATGAGCTGGGCACATCATATTCTGTCTGCAAAATTTCCCAATGGCATCCATATAAAACCATCCATTTCAGAAGGCTGAGGTCCAGGGCCATAGACAGGTGGTTGAGATGGGCCCAGGACAACAGGCAATCAAATCTCTGTGCCTAATGAGGATGTGAGGGAAGCAGAGCTTAGAGAGAAGGAGGCAGGTTAGAAGGCAGTGGGTCCATGCCCAGAGAGCCAGAACTTGCAGCCAGATCATGGTGAGATCCAGAGTTGCCTGATTTCCTCCTCAGACCACATCCAACACCCAGATTCTTCCCTTCTTTGTCTTCCTGATCTGATTCAGTGGCTTCTTATTCTTCACAGAAAGCAAGACTGAAATGAGCAAGATGCAAGGATTTCAGACACCAGGGACTGGGGCTCGAGCTTGAGGACTCGAGCACTTGTTTCTCATTTAAAGGTCCTGAGTTTTGTCCCTGACACCACATGTTGCCCTCCTACACCTCTCCACCACCCTGGAACTGCTGTGGTGAATCTAGTGGTCCCTGGTACTGTCAAGTCAGGTACAAATACTGATATTTCAGTTATATACAGCTGGGTCAAGAGTTATCAGGAGTTACCCTGGACCCTCTGAGCATTTCTTGAGAGGCACAACCCCCCCAAAAAAGATTTTAAACAACAAAACCTACTTGTGCACAGATACTTGTATGTCTATCCAAGCAGAAACACTCCCTACAGATGCTACACACACATGCAACAGTGAGGCAGGCATGTGTACTTTATACTACATACATGCCAGGTTACCCAGCCTCTCACATACTGTGTGTACACTCACTTCATACTTCATGCATAAACACAGACTCTATTCCCAAATTTTCTTTTTCTTGTTGTTTGGTTTTAATTTGGTCTCACACCTGGTAGTGTCATAGTTTATTCCCAACTTTGTGCTCATAAATCACTGGGTGCACTGTGGACCATATGTGGTTCCAGGGTTGGCCACATGAAAGGCAAGTGCCTTAACCCTTGAACTATTTCTCCAGCTCCCAAATCTTTGTTTTATAATGAGTTTTCTGTAATTTAATATAGTAATTAAGAAGCCATTGTCTATTCTAATGTAATTTTTTAATTTAAATAACATGCCTACAATAGAATAATGTTTATGTAATTGATGTATAAAGTTACTGCGCTCCACCACCACCAAAGTTCCCAAGACCCCTAACCCAATCCATTCTTCATTACTTCCCACCAATCTTCTCTATCAGCTTTGTAACCCAAGGTCAAGACCTTGTCATTGCTCCATACTAGTTTTGTTTCTTATTTTGTCTCTCATCTCTCATATTCCACAGATGAGTGAGATCATTCAGAATCTGTCCTTCCCCCATTGACTTTTCTTAACATGATACTCTTCAGCTCCATCAACATTGCCACAAAGTGCCTGTATTCAGAGATCTTTTTGTCTCTGTTTTTTTTTCTAATGATGGTCAAAGCTCCAAGGTTATTCTGAGGCAATATTGAGACTCAAACCTTAGGATTCTGTGTTAGCTTGCCTCATGGTCACAACAGTCTCAGGCAAACATTTGCCTTGGAATGAACCTCTATCTGTCATGTTTCCTCTCAATTTGCTGCACAGAGAAATCACTCACAATCATATACTGTACCTGACTCCACAAGATTTGCTAACCTATAGGCCTGCTGTCCTGCCTTCTATCTTCAGCCCATTTCTCCCCATACACAGGCAAGAATTTTTGTCTTTCCATGACTGTCAGAACCAGCTAAGGGAGACAGTAACTTGAATGTGGACTTTTTTTCCAATGACATAGCAATACCTTGCAGTCAGGTCTCAGGTCTATTTAATGTGGTGCCAGGGATTGAACCCAGGGCCTCTGTTGTTGAGCCATATTCCTAGTCCCCAGAAAGATTTTACAGATTGCTACTCATAGTGTCCCTTCATACAGTCCCTGGCCCAAGAGAAGGGGACCCATCCATGGTCTCCACTGGAGACAACACTTAACCGGGCTACTTTATGAATGCATGGAGATCTGAGTTAGTGTGATGCTCTAGTGTCATCATCTTGAAATTCTTAATATTTTCTGAATAAAGTTTCCTGTATTTTAATTTTTCAGAGAGTCAACCATTAATAGTGCAGACCCTTTCTGCTACAGTTTTCATTATAGATACTGTCTGGAATCCAATCTATATTATCAAACCTTCTCTGAGATGTGGTTGCTCCTGGAGAGAAAAATAACTTAAGTAAAAGGTCTAGATTCTACACTCCTTTGGCCAGAGTCCCCAGTCCCTCCCACTCCTCTTTCTGGAAGTTTTTTCATGTGTCTCCAGTTGCCCCATCATTTAACTTGTAGAAGATTCTGTACTCCCTTGGTGCTGCAGCTGTGAGAACCCTACCCATGTTCTTTACCTCTCAGGGAGATACACTTGGATCTCCAAAAGCCATTGAAAATTGGAAAAATGGAAAAAAATAACCTTTCCTTTACCAAATTTTTCAAGACTCTCTTTCAGTTACAGGACCCCCCCCCTCCCCGTACAATAACTTTCAGTCTCCATGAGGTTCCTACCTTGAAGTGTAACATGTGTGGGTGCTGCTGTGGGATGTGGCTGCCTGAGGCTGCAAGAGGCTCAGGGTGGGTGAATAGGAAAGAACTGAGAGTGGGTTCATAACAGGGAGGTCTCCATCCTATCCATCCACTCCAATATCCTGTGCTGCTCCCGAGGTCTCACTCCCACTGGTACCAACATTCCCAGGGAGTCCTGGGGTGGTACTCTAGAGCCATTAGTCACTGGGGTGGTAACCACTCTAACCAAAGCCCTAAAGCACTGCCTATTATTGTTACTTGTCCAAATTGTGAGAACCCTTCAAAGGCACTTACGGTATCAGCCTGTGATTTCAGGGCAGTTTTGTCAGTCTCTCGCAGAATGCTTTCCCAGCTGCTGGGCTCTGTCAGAGAAAAAGATTGATGTCCAATATGTCTGCTTGCCTTCTGGGCTCCTCAAAACCATTGTTGGTGTCTTGACTGGATGCTTCTTAAAATGATCATAAAACAATCAAGTAATATCTTACATGGCCAGGCACTTAAGTAAGTACTTGCTACTTGTTTTCTCATTTAGTATTCCCTGATAGCCTTGTTGGGTAGTTAGCAACCCAGGGACAGAAGGGCCAAACCATACTCTAAGGACAGATAGCTATTAAGAGATAAGTTGTATTTGAAACCAGGAAGATTGGCTGACTGAGGATCACCCATTTAGTCTTTTTGGCTTGCCTGTCCTTGGGGAGCAGCCTTAGGAATACTGTGTTTTAAGCTTCCTTTGATGTTGGTGTACCTCACCCTCAAGCTCTGCCTAGATCCAAGAAAACTACTCAGAGATACCTACAGAAACACTGGACATATGGTATAGCCAAACTATACTTTTTCAGACACAGCATGGTAGTCTGTTACTATTAGGCCTGGAGCATTAGGATAGGAGACAAAAGGCAGGAGTCAGGAGTCCTGCAAACAATTTCTCCAGCAATCAGGCAGTGACCATCCTGCAGGAGCAGCACTGTCTCCTAATCCCCTTAGCACTTCAGCTCAATGGCTTTATATACCTCTAAGCCAACTGAAACAGTTACAAGGGGCAAGCTTCTGGTAACTGAAGTCTTCACCTTTAAAGGAACAGTGACCCAATTACAATCATGTTTGTTATGGTGGTGCTTAAATAAAGATATTATTTTGCAAAAAATAAATAAAACAAAGGAACAATAACACTCTTTTGGCTGAGCAGGGGCCACAGAGTCTCTGTTTCCTTATAGTAATCTACAAGATGCCATTGCCAGCATCATTTTTCAGCTGAAGAAGCAGGGGCAATGAGGTTAGACAGTTGCACAGGTCACATAGCTGGCAAGTGGCCATACTGGCATATGAATTTGGGTCTCCAGCTGCCAGTCAGTGGCCTTTACCATTCTGCATGCCTAAATACCAGCCATAAGACTGATTTGGAAAGAGGCAGGGTCCACAGGGTATGCCAAGTACCCTGCCCTGGAAGCCAGCCTCACTGAGCTCCATGTGCTTATAGCAAGACTATATGCATGGTGGCTCCTGTTTCTGTTCCCCAACAAATTCGACCTTCCAAACGTGACCACAGTGAGAATGTGATTAATGAGCCAATTATTTCTGCGGAAGACATCGTGCAAAATAAATAGCCCATTTCCCTTCAATTTACTGTTTTAATAAATAAATAGTACTCCATGCTCTGTTTTTTGTTTATGGCTGCTCATACCTGAAAGTTTGTGATGAATATTCGTGTTGTTCATTTCCAAAATTAATCAGATATGCCTGATGACTTTGAAATATAGGACCTCATTCGTCCTTCAATATGAACAGCAAGAGTGTCAGGCAAAGCCAAGTGGGGTCAGGATAATAGGAGCAGAAGACTGAGTGTTGAATATGTATACAGGGAAGCCACAAGTGAGATCTACCATCCAGGAAGCTCAGAATAGAACATCACAAGAGATGGTTCCAAGCAGACAGCCAGGTATGGTTGAGGAAAAGGGCATAGCAAGGGCCAACATTTTTCTCTTTCTTCTGCCTCAAAGATAGGCATTTTGGAGACTTTAGTCATAGACAATCTGTCCAAATATTACCATACACTTAGATTCTCGGTCTTTCCTGGAAACTGGAAGGAGAAATAAGTTGTGCTTTATCTGCTCTGTTTTAAAGATTACTTGGTGTAAGCCTGGATGAGCAGAAAAAAAGGGGAGTGATTGAGGCCCTGTGAGTACGCTCACTCTGAAAGTAAATTAGAGTGTCAGGTAGATTATCAGAATTCAATGTGATCAGAAGAAAGTCTACCTTCAAACATTCATGATGCACTTTGTTCTATATACACTTTTCTATATATCTTACTACATTCCAAGAGTCTATCTAGGATAGCAATATGAAGAACCCATTTATAGATAAGTTTGATTTAATATAAAATATTATGTCTAATGTCCACTTTTCTGGGTGAGGTACAGCGTGGCACCTTTAGTCCCTTAAGTGGGCCAGTCTGAAGACACAGGGTGGAGAAATAATTCTCAAGCAGTCAAAGTTTCATCAGAGTTAGCCAACTTTATTTTTCTCTATTTTTTCATATGACCTTTTCTCTGCCATATGCCTTTCCTCTCTCCTTTCCCTTTTTTTTTATTTTTTTTTATTTTGGGTCACACTCGGCAGAGCTCAAGGGTTACTCCTGGCTCCACAATCAGAAATCGCTCCTGGCATGCTCAGGGACCATATGGGATGCCAGGGTTCGAACCACTGTCCTTTTGCATGAAAGACAAGCACCTTACCTCCATGTTATCTTTCTGGCCCCACTGCTCTCCTTTCTTCACCCAATAGCTTTTCTTGTTGCTCTCCTCTGGCTCTCTTCTTTTTGCTGCCTCTTCCCTTCCTCCTAGCCAGACTCTATTCTTTCTTCAAAATAGCCTGCTCCACCCCAGGTGTGGGCAAGTCTGATTCTCCAGCCTTAGGGGAAGGGATACCCTACAGACAAGAAAAAGGAAGTCCAAAGGAGAATAATAGCTAGCCCAACTACTTCACTTCACTTACTAGGTCTCAGAGCTAATTAATAAAGTATTTTCTATTCATATAAAGGCTTTGAGATTTCAAAACCTTTTTTTTTTTTGTGGTTTTTGGGTCACACCCAGCAGTGCTCAGGGGTTACTCCTGGCTCCATGCTCAGAAATTGCTACTGGCAGGCACGGGGGACCATATGGGGCACCAAGATTCAAACCGATGACCTTTTGCATGAAAGGCAAACGCCTTACCTCCATGCTATCTCCCGGGCCCCGAGATTTCAAAACCTTGGTGCCCAGAAGACCACCTGTGCATCAAGGACATAGGTAAAGGAGCTCAACTAGGCCTTATCCTGAATGCCTATTAAGGGTCCCTCCCACTGAGAATTGAACTCTGGTTCTCATTCATATAGGATAATCCCTCCTTGAATCTGCTCACACCCATACTTGACACTTTGGGACATCCTCTACCTCCAAAATAATAGAAGAACCAAATCCATTTGTTCCTGCATGAACCTAGATGTCTGTCATACATGTGAGAAAGTACAAGGACAAATTTGGGCTGGGTTTGTGAAATGGAATGGGTGATATGCCTACTTAATATGTGTCACTGAAGTCACTGGCAGGGTCTGTGATGGATAGACTTGTATACCTCTGAATAAAGATATTTATGGGCACTATGTGTGGTCTTGTACCTATATATTCAAGCCTCAGATAGGGTATTTTGACCAGTAGTCATTTCCTTTGTAGATATGTTTTGTTTCTGTTAAACAGTTTTTGAAGAGTCTCCACAAAAATTTGAATTTTTTATCTACCTGTTTTGTCCCTATAAAAAGACTATGGTATCTGTGTAGGTAATGCCATATCTTGATTTGTCTTTGGAGTTCTAGTTCCTACCACAGTGCCTGTTATATAGGAAGGGATTTGATTGATATATTGATTTCCCTTTTCAATAAATACATATC
>PVKC010028815.1:0-15292 GCA_004027635.1 Crocidura indochinensis
CTTTCTTTTTTCTTTCTTTCTTCTTTGTTCTTTCCTTCTTTCTCTTTGTTTCTTTCTTTCATTCTTCTATTTCTTTTTCTTTCATCTTCTTTGTCTTTCTTTTTTTCTCCCTCCCCCTTCCTAGAGCACATTCAAACAAGTTCATTATTAGAGTGAAAGAAACCCTCTAAGGAAATTTTAAACAAAGAAGTACCATGTGGACTCTGAGAAGAAGCAAAGGGGCAGCTTAACCCTTTCCCCAGGGTTGCATTTGGGGCTCCCCAATACATAGGGAGAGGACAGGTGTTCCCTGTATCTGGGCCAGGTAATTGGGATGCACACATTGTACCCTGCCCTGTGCCCCTCATCTGCATGAGGGCCAGGGCCTGCTTAATCCTCTTCTTACAATTAATTTATCCAGAGAGCTGAGGGGAAGATGGTTAGGGGTCAGGTGGTTCCCCAGGCTTTGAGCAAGACAGTTGGGAGGGAAACTATCACCCTGTTCTGATCCTGCCTCCAAGACTCTAGTGTTTCTGAAGTCAGTGCCTGCAGGCTAGGGCCCCCTAGAGAACTGTGTATATCTGGGTCGCCCCACTTTTCTTCTCCAGAAGGAGGATAAGCGCCTCCTTTAGGGCTGTCCTAATCCTTAATAAAGGCTCAGCCTGTCCATCTCTATGCTGGGCCTTTGCTTCCTGGCTGCTGAGGCGCCTTTCAAATGCTAATGACGCTCCCTTTGTCACACGTGTCTCCAGCCATCTGGCTCCCCACATTCTTCAGAAAAACAGGCCTCCCCTCCCCAAAGGGGTCCCTTCTGTCCAAACAACAGGTCAGAGCAATCTGTCCCATCTAGGGACACGCCCACCCAGAGCTGTTGACAACAAAGGTTCCTAGGAAAGTGGGTGGCCCTTGGGAAGGTGAGACCCTGTGAAGGAAGCAGAGAGAATCTAGTTTTGACAGGGTAGTCAGGCTACCATGACTTCACTACAGGACTTCGCAGAAATCCCCAAGCTGCCCAGGAAGCCAAAGGGACCGTCCTCCTGGAGAAGGGGGAGGTGGGAACCATGGAGCCCTCTTTGGACTTCCAGGCACTGGGCAGTGGCACTTTCTGCTTTTGGTTCACTGGCAAGGGACCCTGCTATGTGGATCCAGTTGGAAACACCACCTCCCCAGCCTCTGTGTCCCACTTGCCAAGGCAACCCAAGAGACAAACCAGGCTGAAATTGCTAGGTGCACATTTCTCTTGTGGTCTTGTTTTCTTCCTAGAGATGTTATGAAAACCAGGAGTCACGGGGCTGGAGTGGTAAGGAGTCTACTTTGCCAGCGCTAGCCTAGTACAGACCGCGGTTCGATCCCCCAGCGTCCCATATGGTCCTCCAAGCCCGGAGTGATTTCTGAGCTAATAGCCAGGAGTAACCCCTGAGTGTCACCAGGTGTGACTGAAAATAAAAAAAGCAAAAAACAAACAAACAAAAAACCCAGGAGTCAGGCTGTGTGGTTGTGGTTGGCCTTGAAACCTAATGGGGTTCCTGGAAAAAGTGCCTGAAGGAAGAGCACTTGGATTAGTTGAGGGATTGGGATTGATTTGTTTGAAGGGTTCTCAGAAAGGTGCTATGAACCCCAACATACCCATAGCTTATTTTATGCCTTATTTTCTTTGCAATACAAAGATGGAGTCTAGGTCTCATGCATCCACAAGCCAAGCCTGTATAGTGCCACTGAGTTATACACTCCAGTCTAGGAATTTCTTTGTTTTTGATGGGGAGGACATACATAGCAATATTGGGGGTTCTTCATGGCATGACATTGTGTGCTGAGGGTTCCTGGTGGTACCAAGTTTAGATTGATTCTGGAGCTGCCTCTCAGCCTGAGAGCTTCCTCACAAGTGTTTTTTGTCCCTCGTGAGCCAGACTTCTCTTGGAGTCTCTCTCCTGGCACCTGCAGGTGAGGCATGGCTGCCTGGCTGTGTTTGCTGAAGAAGCAGAAGGGGAGCAGGCTGTGTGCACAGATCCCAGCCCCAGGAGGCCGCCTTATAGCTCCAAGTCCGGTATTTGGATTCTATCCATATGCTTGCAGAAAGAGCTTATTTGCTTGAGTAATTACATTTGTTTTCAAAGTGTCTACGAATGTCACTATTGAGGGTCACAGGAAATGAAATCAGGCAGGTGGGGTCCTGTTCAACCCAGGTGGGGGCCTGGGTTCAGTAGGACTCAGACCTGGAGAAGTCAGCAGCACCCCCAATATCTGAGATCTACCTCCCAGCTCCCCACCTCCTGTCCAAGTTTGGGCTGTGCCCTGGGGGTCCTGGGTCTGCCCTGCACAGGGTTCTCAATGCTTGTCTCTTGAATATGGGCCTTCCAGCTGTCAGAGCTGCAATTTGTAACATAGGCTGAGGTCAGTGCTGGGGTTCTGTCTGCCTCACAGTGGGACTCTCCAGGTTCAACTTTGTAGTATCACGCCCCTACGTACTTCTGAGAGTCTTCCTTTCTGTACCCATGTCTCCACAGGCACCTATCTGCTCCATCCTGCTCCCATAAGTACTCCAGCCTGTCCTATTTGTGAAGTTGCTTCAGAAATGTTCAGGAATGTTCTGAATGTCCTAGGATGTTCTTCCAACATCCTTTCTTCACTTATGTCTTATTTTCTATATAAGAAATCACAAATCTACAAATCACATCCAGCTTCAGGGTGCCTGCAAATTCTAGCACACAAGTGGGAACCAGAAGTCATGAACACGTATGCATCCCCCAAAGCATGCACATGAAACCGGATCCAACTTTCCTTTCATGCATCTCATGACTCCAACTTTCTGACATTTACATTATGTAAATGTCTCACTCAGAAGATAATCTAGAATGATGGTAGAACTCCCCGGTTAGTGCTATGTTGTCACTTGCCTCAGTTCTTATCACTCACATGACTTGTGGGCAACCAGGCCACACAGCCCTCCTTCTAGAAACCCCAAGATCCACTACCCACCCCAACCAGCATGTCCTCCTTTGGGCACCCTGGAAACAAGTCAGACCCAGCAAGAAACTTCTCATGGGGTGGACTCTCTACTTCCTAAGCTTTGAGTCTAGAACTTCTTTCTCTATTCAGAGATTAACACATCTTTATAAAATGTGGGCACCAGAGTGATAGTGGAGTGGCTAGGCATTTGCCTTGCACCTGGCTGGCTTGGAGTTGATCTCCAGCATCCCATATGGTCTCCTGAGCATTACCAGGAGTGATTCCTGAGTGCAGAGTCAGGTGTAACCAATGTGTGGTCTCCAAACAAACAAACAAACAAACAAACAAACAAACAAACCAGCACATGTTTCTATGCTTCAGAGTCAGGTTCTTAAACCTGAGTCCTGGGGAAAGGCTGGAAGTGTCTGCCTTCTGTCCCCTTCCTAGCTGAGGTCCCAGACTCTCGCACTCCTGAGTGATGGGATCTTTCCTTTGCCAGGAGTGCCAAGAGAACTAATGAGGAGTTCTTAGATGGGCTCACAGTGGAGCCCATCAGAGCAGAGATGGTCCAATGGAGGGGGTGATAATTTTCAATTCTCGGGGAATTGGAGTAACAGTAGATGGAACCATCCTGGGGTAATAAAACCCTCTGATCCAACAAGTCACACCTGGGCCTCAGGAGAGAAGTCTGCCTCAGACCCCAGGCCCTTCACCTGGGCTTATCTGTGTCCCTAAAAGAGTACCAATAGAGAGCACTATGTTTTCTTGAGTGCCAGAGTTGTTTGTTGGAGGTAATTGCCAACCATGAATCTCAATTACGTTGGCAGGAAAAGTTGTCAGAACCCGAGCAACTTCCTGATCCCTGAGCTTTGGTGTCAGAGGCCAGACACTCCTTTTGGGGCCTTGGCCCTGCACGGTGGGATCTGATGCTCAATGTGCCAGCTGTGCCAACTCTATTATTAGTCACCCACACCAGCTACTAATTCTATTAGATCGCCCTCACTAAACTCACCATCTCTAAGAGCTTATCAAGACTGATTGTACCAACTCTACTATCTTACCCATGCCAACTGTGCCAACTTGACTAGCTTACCAGACTAACAATACAAACTTTACTAATTTCCCCCTGCTAACTATACCAACCCACTAATTCTACTAGTTTAGTTATGCTTACTAACCTAAGTTAGCTATTCTAATTATTCTGCCAATACTAACAATGTTAACTCTACTGACTAGACTACCTTTCTCATGCTTCCTCTGCTAACTAGACTAACTTGACTTTGCCACAGTGCTGACTAGACTAACTTAACTCTATTGACCATGCTAGCTATGCTAATTAGTTCCACTAACCATGCTACCTATATTAATCATGCCAACTGTGAGTAGCTAGTGTCAGAACTGAGTTGAAAGACTATACTTTCAGGGATCATTTCTATAGTATGTGACTAGAGAAGTTTCTCTGATCGTGTAGAGCACCCAACCCACGAGGAGGAGTCAGAGCGTCCTCTCCTGAGCGTGAAGCCGGCTCCAGGTGTTGCTTCTGCGACTGCCTCTTGCCATTGATGATCGTTCTTCCTTTTCTCTGAAAAGGGTAGAGGGAGAGGATGCAGTCTGAGTGGTAAAAAAACAACAACAACAACAACAACAACAAAAAACAAAAACAAAAAAAAAGAACTGAGTTGAACTGTTGTGCACTCAGTGATTCATAGCCTCAGAACTATCATGGGCTATAGACGCAGGCATTTTGTTCTCTGAAGTACTAAGAATAATGTGGTTTGTGCAACTCAGGTTATCTGAGCTTGGAGTGGTGGTGGATTTGGAGAATGTTCAAGGAAAACCAATATTGGCTTGACAGTCTCATTCCAGCACTCTTGCCAGGTATAAACAAGGACAAGGACACTAAAAGGGGGTTCCCAGCCTCCTACAGACACCTCTTCCTCTCCCTCATCTCCCAGGGCTAGTTCTATGGTCAGCTTTTCTAAGGACCGTCCATCAGACACTTTTCCCATGATGCTCCTCTCAATATACAAGACATCAATTCTGCATGCAAGTATTTTCCTTCATCTCGGTGTTTTGTTCTGAGGCATTTAAAGCATTACCAGTTTGTCACTCCTATCAATTATCCTGTGAAGAAAATCTCTCTCTGCAGCTGGGCTGGTTGCTGTGGTTTGTTACCTTGAGGTCCCAGCTGCAGCATTGTTTGGGGGTGACGGCAGACAGACTGTCTTGGCATTCTGGAGCAGGACTGTCGTTGAAATCTGAGTGCCTGACCTGTTTCCATCTCTTCTCTAACAGTGGAGTTTATTTTCATAAGCTTTGTTAACTTGATAGGTCAAATGGTATGTAATTATTTTAATTGTATTTATTCCAGCCTTAATGCTTCAGGAAATTTTCCCAAGTGTTTGTTTACTAATTCTATTTCCTTCTGTGAATCCTTGGTTCTTGACCCCCAGCTCTTAAGTCCCCATTGGTATTTTTCTGTGGAATTAACCCCCCTACACACACATAACTCTGGCAATTATGCTTTCTTTATCCATTTACTCTGAAATTCTGGCTCTATTGTTAATCCTTTGGCATTTAGCATATTTTTTTATCCTGTTAGAACCTGACTGCTTTTCTCTTGCTAATTTCTTCAACTGCTTCAAAATCAAGAAAGCTCAGTTTTCTCCAAGAGATTGGATGATGGATATCTGTTAGCTTCTAGTTTTGCTGTGTTTTTAAAACAGACTGAAAATGTTCCTGTTAAATCCAGCTAGGATATATACAGTTTGGAGTCTTGTAAATACCTTATTTTTCTAAAAATACATTATTTTTCTAAATATTGTTCCAAGGTTCTTTACCGAAGACTCTTTGCTGCCCCAAGCTTCCCATTATTGAGCTAGCTATGTTCTTGGCTATGCTCCTCACTGAATGCAACTTCCCTGCTCTGTGTTCTGTCTCTGTGCTCTGGTCTAGTGCTCTGACCTCAGCACAGATGAAAGTATTTCTGGCCAGTGTTGACTGAACACGAGCAAGTTTGCACATGTACAAAGCAGGCATTTTCTCCCCTACAAGGCAATGGTTCCTGGTGGTAGACAGCCATTCAAATAAGGAATAGACATGTCAAGCCCCATGAAATTCATTGTTTGTTCACTTATTTATATTTTGGAACATGAGCTTTTTCTCCCAGGAAAATCTCAGCCCATTGGCATGACTTGTTTTTAAGTTGTTATTTTTACAGTGCTATGTGAAATGGGGCAATATTTTTAGACCTTCCCTTTTGCCACAAATGGAAGCAAATGGGGGAGGTCTTGGAGAATGCTTTATGATTTCATTTTATTGCATACCACTCTAGAGAGAAACGCACTTTCACAAATCTCAGGACCCTATACTGGATGCGTAGACTGTTCTAGAATGGGAAGAATGCTGGGCTGACGTCTGACCTGATCCTGCCTGCCACACTCTTCACAGCCTCACGGGCCCCATCAGGTTTGTTATATTCAGCTCACGTTTGCTCTTGAACCCAAGAACTTCCTGAGTTTTTATGGACAAAGTCAAGTTTTTCTTTGAAAGTTTTCTTTTAAAGACATCCACCACTAGTCTGGCTGTTTCCTGGAGGACCCTGGCAGATAGCAGGGCTGCCACCGAGGGGCTCTTTGTCCCCCATCAGTGATGGCCAGTTTCACCGCATCAGTCAGAACCAGCTTCTGTCTCCTGGGGTCCCCCAGAACCCAGGCTGAGACACATATCTGGATTTGATTCTTTTCTCTGAGAGTTCTGGATCTGGTTCCCATCACCATCCAGGCTTCCACCCTGTTATGATCACCTCTGTGAACATACTCTAGACTCCTAGATTAGGGATCTTTTTAGGGTTGAATTGGAGGATGAAGGTCCAGTCAGTTCTGTACCCCATATTGGGTTAATAAGAAAAATTGTTTTGGCAACACAGATTGCAGGCTCAAGAGGTGGATTGTAGTGAGGGATCTGGTAGATGGAGTTGCTTGTGACTGGAAAAGCAAAGTGGGGGCTGCCTGACATTCTGAAAGTCCTCATGCTAGGGACTGGGGTGAGATCAAGCAGTATTTGTCAGTTTTCAGGGACCACCTGAGTGACAGTGGGTTGAGTGGGTCTCTGATTCCCATTCCCCAATCTCTGTCCTCCTGAGCAATCAGCAAAGGCTGCTGAAACCTGGGTGAAAATCTGTTCAGGTGAGGGACAGGAAGGGGAACATCACTATCCTTGCTCGAGAATGTGGATGATGGAGGGTGATCACACAATGACCTGATTCAGGAGTGGGGCACATGCCCCTAGCATACCAGAGCTGCCTGGGGATGGTCTGTGGATCCTGGGGAGATCTAGATGCCCTGAGGACCTGCATAGGAGAGAACAGGGGCAGTAGGCAGTGAGGGAGACAGTGTAAGAAAAAGGGGAAGTATTCAGTGAGGGGGCAGTGTTCTTCTCCTAACAGGCTCTAGGGCCAATTGCTCTATGCTCCCTTCTCTGGCCTCAGGTGCACATTAAAGAAAACTCGTACTCTATGTGACCCCCCCCCAATCTTCAAAGGCTTACATTGTGGCCAAAGTTGCACCCCTCCATGCACCCCAGCAGAGCAGGACAGACCCTGGCATCATGTCTAAGAACCACTTGCCAATCACTCAGGCTGCTGCCAGAATCCCTCATTCAGTCTTTGCCATTCTGCTTCCCAAAGGTTTATTGGCCAAAAGGTGCATGGGCACCCCAGGAAGATGCAGCAGGAAGAAACTTCCTGTCTCATCTGTACTAGACACTGGATCTCAGTTCTGAAACATTTGCTGACACCTACAGAGGTGGGACAGTGAAGACAGAGGAACAGAAGACATGGGGATAAATGTATAGGAGGAGGAGCAGGGTCCCATATGTCCTGTGGTGGCATTTCAAATTCCCTACAGTTTCATTGTCAGAGTGGTTGTGGAGTGGGGGTGTCTGTCTGTGTCTGTGACATGAGAATGGCCCTTGGGGTCATGTGAGTCTCAACACCTACCTTGTTGCATGCAGCCAACAGGACTTGCCCAAGGAAGATCCCCTGGCTATAACCCTGAGCCCTGTGGGCATTGTACCTCATCCTCTCCAAGTTCTGGGTTCAGTGTTCTGCACACTTTCTCCTCTGCTGGCCCCTGAAAGAAGCGCAGGTGGATCCTAAGAAGTTTCACTTGTGGTCAGGGTGGAATACACTGCCCGTTCCTCATCGGAAAAGAATTTGAGGCAGGAGGATGGAGTGGGGCCCAACCTTCACTGGCAGCCCAGGAGGTGGAAAGTTCATGAACTCGGTGGCCAATGACATCCTGCTTGGCACCATGGACTAGAGCAGGGCCTAATTGTGTAGGGGAATCTTAAACCTGCTGCAGAAAGACTGTGGGGACTCTGCTCTGGTGCATCTCAGATGGCACCACTGGGAGTCTAGGAAGGTTTTTGGACCCCTCAGAAAGCATAGAGCAGGACTGGAGATGCTGGCATAGTTTAGGCACTGTGGGATTACAATCCCCAAGGCCTACCTCCTGCCTAGTTCTTTCAGAAACCAGAGTTAGGCAGTTGGTCTCTGTAGCAAGGGCCTTGCAACCCCCTGATACTGTTCATACCCTCTGTCTGGTCACAATGAGCCTTGATGCTCCCCTCTAACCTGCTTCGAGACCCAGGGGTTCTTCTGGTCCAAGCATGAGTCTGTTCATTTCCGCCAGCAGAGTAATGTCATCTGCTGAAACCAGTTTCATTTTATGGGAAATAAATCAGTAGGATGGGAAATTTTTCTTCTACTTTTGGTCCCGAGGGATCCAGGGACAGCGACAGTGGCAGTGATAGCAACTGTGACAGTGACAGTGAAAGACTACTTGCCATTGACTGGGGATCTGAGCAGAGAGAATATCTCTTCATTCACTTATATATTCATCTAGTTATTCATTCATCATTGCATTTTTCCTTCCATTTGTCCAACAGATTCTTTCTCTTCCCATCCATGCTTCTATCATCTTTCCATCCATTCATTCTTCCTTCCTTGATTCATTCACTTATTTATTTACTATTCATTCAGTCATTCACTCATCTATTTATCCTTCCTTCCATCACCATCCATTCATCCCTCCCTCCCTGCATCCTTCTAAGCCTCTGTCCATCCATCTATCCATACAATCATTCTTCCATCCATCCACTAGTTTATTCATTCACTCACTCATCTACCCATTCTTCCTTCCATCACCTATCCCTTCATCCTTCCTACTTTTTAGCCATCCACCATCTCTCCCTCCCTCCATCATTTCATTCATCCACTAGTTCATCTATCCACTCATTCATTCACTCAGTTATTCTTCTTCTATCCATCCCTTCATCTTTTCTTTCCCCTTCCCTCTATCCCTCCCTTTGTTCTCTTTCCCTCTCTACTTTCTTCCCTCCCTTTCTCCCCTCCCTTTCTTCATTTGTCCACCATTCATTTTTCATGCTTTATATCCATCAAATAGCTCATTCATTCACTCACTCAGAGACATATTCATCTATCCATCTTTCCTTCCATTAACCATCCATTCAGCTTCTCTCCCCATCTCCCTCCTTACATCCATTCATTTTCCATGTTTCCATGCTACCAATGTTTTATCAATTCATTGTTCATTCATTCACTTATCTATTTAATCCATTTACTAGTACTTGAATTTATTCATTAACTAATATGATCATTCATTTGAGCAGCAAACACCTACAGTGAAACTACCATGTACCAGTTCTATGTCCCTCCCTCCACATCTTCAGCTTTGGTCTCGACATTGGTCTTTGCTCTGGGTAGCCGTGGTCATGGGGAACTGAACCCTTCTTCATCCCAGTCTCCCTGGAAAGAGTCCCTATGTGGCCTCCCCAATGATCACTCCTCTCTCTACACATCACTTTTCACATCCATTTGAGCATTGGCTGGTCCCCGTCAGAGGCTGATGCCTTAGGCTGTGGGGCCCTTCCCTTCACCCCTGCTCCTTGAAGATTCTCCTCAATGACACACTGGTTTGGCTGTCACCAACACAAGAGATCCTGCGGTCCTGTCCTTGCCCCCACTCCCTGTATAGGGCTCTTCAAAGTGAACCTTTGGGTTCCTCAAAGGACAATTTTCACTTTCCCAGGGAACCTGCTATCTGCACGGAGGGGTTCATCTGCTACCCCATACCTTCCCTTCCCACCCACACTAACTCTTGATTCTGAGCTGGGGTACCAGCTTAAACCCAGCACTACTCACATGCAGGGCATAAACTCTGCCTCTCAGTCATACCCTGATCCCAGTGCACTCTGAAGTGATTTGGACACTTAAGAGTCCTTTTATTGAGATGTCATTGGCATGAGTAAAGTGCATGTGTGGAAGGTTATGCATGGATTATTGTAATTATATTATATTGTATGCATGTAATTATTGTATAGTGTTACAATGCAATTACTAAGTAACAGCTTGATTATTTTTGACATCTTACAGTGCTGGTGAAACTAGATGATCCTTGCAGAGATCAAAACTCTTTCCCCCCCCCCCCCAGACTTCCACCCTCACTGGTGTCCACCCACCCAGCTCATGTGACCTTGACTTGGTTTCTGGCACCAAACTTCTGGCTTGGTTTCTAAAACTTTCATAAAGGCAGTGGTGCTGAGAGGCCAATCATTCCGGATCTCAGGTTGGGAGTGACACCCAATGGTGCTCAGGGTTACATCTGATTCTCTCATTGATCACGCCTGTCAGGGCTCCAGGGACCAAATGTGGTCCAAGATATCACACCAGGGTTGATTGTCTGCAAGGTTAACTCCCTCCCTGATGTACTATAGCTTGGACCCTGGCTGAGGTATTTGAAGATCATCAGTGAGTAGCTTCTCTATGCCTCTGCTCTTTCTATGGCTGAACAGTGCTCCCTGGTGCAGACATGCCTGATTTCTCCATGCACATGTTGCAGGCATGCCTGATTTCTCCATGCACCAGCCACAGACATTGAACTGTTTCAGCCCCAAATGCTGACTCACGGGGCTTCCCTGGTCAATGTGAGCAAGTTTCTGAGCTTGCCTGACTGAGTTCTAAGGCCTGGTCCCAGCTGCAGGTGGGCTAACTTCATGGTGACCTACAGATTGACTCCCTGCACATAACCTGATTTGAGAGTCTGTAGCTTCTGAGCATTGTGCCCACTGCTGCAGTATCCATTAGTATAACTGGAAACAGGAGCCCTGGATTCTCCAGACTGACCTCAGAGCAGCCTCCAGAGAGCAGGGGTGCACAGGAGGGTTGGGATGTTAGGCCTTGTTTCCAGAGCATACTCTAGCACTTTGAACTCATCTCTTCTTTACTGTTACCCACATCAGAAAATATGACAGCAATTTCCAACCCCTTGAGGATTCCAGTGTCCTCCTCATCCCTGTGAATGCAGGAGGACTGAGTACAAGACCCTCTGTATCTGTTGCTTTCCCCTACATATATTCCTGGGATAAAGGTGAAGAGAGAAATTAAGCACAGGAAGAGATGAACAATACCACCACATACCATAGAACAATCACAGCCCTGGACTGTAATAAAGGTCCTGTGAAGTGAATTCTCTCCCTTCCTCTTCATAAATGGTATTTTCAGACCATGTTGAAACTAGAGAACAAGTGTGGAAGGTGAAGTGAGGATGGGGGGGGAACCTGAACTGCACAAGCCAGTGTCCGAGAACCCAGCTAAACAAATCATTTTGATTTTCCTACTTTGAATGCATTTATTTATTTATTATTTATTTGGGGGGGTTCACACCCGGCAGCTCTCGGGGGTTACTCCTGGCTCTAGGCTCAGAAATCGCCCCTGGCAGGCACAGGGGACCATATGGGATGCCAGGATTTGAACCACTGACCTTCTGCATGCAAGACAAATGCTTTACCTCCATGCTATCTCTCCAGGCCCAGCTTTATTTATCTTTTAATCACGTGCATGCAAGCCTTTGATCCTAGTATAATGGCAATGCCTATGATTTAACACTTGCTTATGCTAATTATTGATCGTTTTGAGGGGACATTTTGGATCACACCTAGCAATACTCAGAGATCACTCCCAGTGGCACTCAGTTCAGTGCTGGGGATTAAATTGGGGTTGAGTTCATGCAAGGCAAGTACCTTTCCCCTGATACTGGTACTATCTCTCTGTTCCTTTAACAATTGCTTTGAAAACCACACAACACGAGTGCTTTATATCTAAGTTGGTAAGTATAATGTCAGTGATGGAGAGTAGCCCTGTGCTGAAGCATCACCATCACATCCTTATCTAAAAGCACTCAGTTTTCCCCAAGGATGTGCACTGTGCACTGAATCCCACAGTTTGGAGGTGCCCCCACAGGGCACCACTCAGTCAAAGTGATGTGCCTTGCTGTGGCTTTAGGTCAGTAGTGCCTGTTTACTTCTCAGATCTTCATTGCCTGTGAATTTACAGTCACACCAGCATTCGGCTTTTATATTTGTCTTTATTTCATAGGCCTGACATAGCCTAAATGTAATTCATTTTTTGTTCTTAGAATGCTATAAACACAAATTTATTATATTTAATAAACAGTGTCAGTTTATAAGATTGTACATGTATATATGTGTGTGCATTTCTTTGTTTAGTCACACCTGTGGTGCTCAGGGTTTACACCGGGCTCTGTTGTCAGGAATCAAACCAGGGCTGGCTGTGTGCAAAGCAAGAGCATTCCCTGCTACACTATCTCTTTGGCTCCAAGACTATAACTTCTTTTAAAATAAAATTAAAATCTTTCATTTATTTATTTATTTATTTTTCTACTTGATATCTTATTTATATTTTATAAGTAAATTCTTTAATTAAATCACTTTAAGATACAGTCGCAAAGTTTATGATTGAGTTTCAATCATACAATGTCTGACACCCATCACTTCACTATGCCATACATTTCCTATCACCAATGACACCAGTTTTCTTCTTGCCCTTCCCCACCCTCCCCTTGCCTGCCTTTGTGGCAGACATTTTTCTTCTCTCTCTCTCTTCCTCTCTCTGTCTGTCTGTCTGTCTCTCTCTCTCTCTTTCTTTTAGACATGTGGTTTGCAATATTGTTACTGAAAGGATATCATGCATATAATAAGTTTCTCTCTTTTCAGCACCCAATTCTTGTGGAGATTGATCATTTCCAACTCTTGTCTTAGGGGTCCCCTCTCTGCCTGCTCTTGTGGGAAGTTTCTTACCATGGACTGGTCCTCCTGGCCCTCATCTTTATTGTCTTTGAATATTTTTACCATACTATATATATATATATATATATATATATATATATATATTTTTTTTTTTTTTTTTTGGGTCACACCCGGTCGTGCTCAGGGGTTATTCCTGGCTCCATGCTCAGAAATTACTCCTGGCAGGCACGGGGGACCATATGGGGCACTGGGATTTGAACTGATGACCTTCTGCATGAAAGGCAAACGCCTTACCTCCATGCTATCTCCCGGGCCCCACCATACTATATTTTTATATATCCCACAAATGAGTACCATCACAAGACAATTCTTTATAATGATAGGTTTATCCTTCTCAATGTGCCACATCCTGCCTACAACTAAAGTGTCCCCCAAAGTCCATTGTACTCCATTTATCTCCCTCCTCACTTCTGGAAACATCAATCCTAATGTGAGAGTTCAAGGATTTGTTTGTATTGGACATTGTCCCCAGGTTTGACTATATACTGCCCATGAGTAAGCTCATCTGGTATTTATCTTTCTTCGATTTATTTCACTCACTATGGCCCCTTATAATTCCATCCATGTTTTCGCAGAGGTTAAGCTTTTATCTTTTGTTATATCTGGGGAGTATCTGTGGTGCCTCCACACCAAATCATCTTTATCCACTCAGCTGTCGTAGGCCAGTTTGGTTGTTTTCAGATCTCTGTTTCTGGATATCACCCTGCAATGAGTACAGGCATGCAAATGCTTTTTTAAATGAATAGTTTTGTGCCCTGGGGATAGATCCTAGGAGTGGAATATTTCTCAAGTATCTCTGTTCAGCTTTTGGTGGAATCTCCAAACTACTTTCCAGAGGCTAATCAGGTCATAGGGCTCCTCACAGCAAGAGGTCTTTTTTTTTTTTTTTTTAAGTAAAAACAGGTTTTATTCAGAGATACTGAAAAAGAATAGGGGAGGGGAGAAGAAAGAGAGATAGAGAACAATATGCCCAAGAAAGAGTACAGGCTTCTCCACAGACAGAGAGAACCCTGGTATACAACCCAGCATAAAAGTTGGAAAGTCCATATCTCAAGAGGGAAAATGAGGTTGAAATATGATCAGGCAGTAGGTACCCAGGCAACACATGTGTACCAGCAAGGGGATCTTTTGTCTCTCAATTCAGACAGCACTAACACAGCTCTCTTCAGAAGAATCGTAAAATAGAGACATGCAAAGGAAAATGCAGCAAAATCTCCCTGTAATTTTATCTTCTACAAAGTCTACAAAACAATGTCTTTCCAGAAATATTTTTGTGAACTTACACAAAGATCATTAGGGTCTGTTTATGTACATGATGCTGTAAAGTCCTATATGAGACACCACCAGCCAGTCCTCTACCAGCATTGATTTTGAGACCATCACAATATCTCTTTTACTTCCATGTCTCAGAATATCTAAGTGAATCGTCTTAATTCTCTTTCAAATCTGTAATTATGTACCTTAGCCTTGGACAAAATTCTTAGCATCAATTCTTGACATGACTTGCTGCCCTGGGTTCCTAAGGAGAAGGTCTTCCAGGGGGCAGTGGTAGAGATTCTTCCAGAAGTATCATTAAGCACCATATGCTATCATACCAGAGCTTCCATCAAGACAAGGAATGGGATATGTGTGAACTCCCTCTCTTTTTCTCTTTCATTTCTCTCTCTCATACAGCTGAGGAAAGTCAGTATTTTCAAGGCTTCCTGGTCTTTTGAGTTTGTTCTCTCTGTGAATAACTTATTCATCCCCTCACTTCCAGCATTGTTTGGATGAGGTGCTATTTGGTTAGGAATTCCAATGATTTGCCTCCTGGTTGAAAGCATTCCTGGGTTGATACTGTGCCTCGAATCCTGCCCCATGAAGAACTTCAGCAGAACTCAGGTCATTTCCAATTTCAGTTCTAAAGCATCAGTTCCTCCCTCATGGACTCCCCATTCTGGTGCTGTGCTCAGAGTGGCCAGGCCTTGGCTCCCCTCTTTTCTTACTAGCATTCTTGCTAGCTATTTAAAACACATTTATGATCTTATGATCTCACTGAATAAGAATCTTTCTATCTTTAATTTGGCTGACATGCATCAGCTCTCCGGCTGAGCTGGGGATTGAAGCAGTCAGACCAGGGACCCTGCAGTATCAGTAAACAGTGGAGCAGGTGTTGGGGGCCCTGAAAACCATTTGAAAA
>PVKC010028816.1:0-15302 GCA_004027635.1 Crocidura indochinensis
TACACATTGCTCCAAATTGGACCATTCACACAAACTCCATTAGTTTAATTGAAGAACCTGAAGTCAAGGCATGATAAACCAATCACATCTTCCCACTCTAAAGAAAAGCAAATTTTGGGAGCCGGGCGGTGGCACTGGAGGTAAGGTGCCTGCCTTGCCTGCGCTAGCCTAGGACAAACCGCAGTTGGATCCCCCGGTTTCCCATATGGTCCCCCAAGCCAGGAACGACTTCTGAGCGCATAGTCAGGAGTAACCCTTGAGCGTCACCGGGTGTGGACCCCCCCAAAAAAAAAAAAGAAAAGCAAATTTTGATTCTTCCCTATTCAGTTACACTAGTTCCTTTCTATTGGTAACAATGAATGTTGACCAGGAATGTGGAGAAAAATAAACTTTGGGACATGATTGATGGAACTAGATCTAACCAGTGCAAATTCTTGGAAAACATTATGATGATTCTCTCATCAGCACTACTTTAAAAAAATGAAATTTCCTATGTTCCAGCAACATACTCCTAGGCATTTATCCAAAGGATATGAAAATACTCATCCAACCAAAAGGATATTTATAGCCTGTGTTCAGAGTAGCAATTTTCACAATCACTAAAATGCAGAGTCAACCTAAATTCCCATAAATAGATGACTAGAATGAGATCTATAGCATGTGTTGTCAATGGAATACTACTCAGCCATGAGACAAAATGATGCCTTTAAGGACAAAATGAACATAACTAGAAGTGATGATGTGAAGTAAAACTAATGAAGAAGGAAAATATTGTTAGTGGGTGATTTCATTCTATAGATTATCAATAAGTAAAACAAACCAAGTTGGGAAAAATAAGCAACAACAAAACTAAACCTTAGACAGTAAAACCTATGGTGGTGTAAGTAGTAAGAATTAGTACAAACATGAGAAGTAGTAATCAATAGCATTGTAAACCACAGAATCTTTATCAATAAAAAATAAGAATTAGGATACACAAAGATATAAACTTAAATTTCAGGGTATTGTGAACTAATGATGTCAATGAAAAAATAAAAAAATGTTAAAGTTACTTTCACTAAAAAGAATTCACTAAAATTGTTTTCATTAATGTTATTGGTATATGCCTTGCTGAAATTAAAATACTTGCATCTTCCGATTAGTCTATTTCATATAAAAAATCATCAGACTCATTAAATATCACTTTCCCTTATTGATCGTAATAGAATCTGGTCTTGTCATTTGTTTACCCAGGGGTTCAGGGTTCAGTTCATAGGTCCATAACTGACAAATCTTTCTTCTCTTCCATTTGAAAACCAGGCCCAGATATCTGGTCTCAAACATTGCTCCATTTCCTGCCACTTTCCTGAAATCATGAATGACCCTTTGATCCCATTCATGTCTATCTACCATTACATTTCCTTGTAACAAATATAATTCTTGCATAAACTTATCAAGCCTTTATAAGAGAATTGGTCACACTTTGATAACACTGTTGTACAAAAAGAGCTAGAAAACTAAAACTCAGTCATCTAGTGAGAAGAACAACTCCCAGTCCATGGAGGGTCCATAATAAAACACCAGCAAGAGAGAGAGAGAGAGAGAGAGAGAGAGAGAGACAGAGAGAGAGACAGAGAGAGAGACAGAGAGAGACAGAGAGACAGAGAGACAGAGAGAGAGAGAGAAATAAGAAAATCAAGGGTTTTTTTTTTTTGTTTGTTTTGTTTTTGGTTTTTGGGTCACACCCGGTTACGCTCAGGGGTTACTCCTGGCTATTCGCTCAGAAGTTGCTCCTGGCAGGCACGGGGGACCATATGGGGAACCGGGGAATCGAACCGCCGTCCGTCCTAGGTTAGCGCAGGCAAGGCAGGCATCTTACCTCCAGCGCCACCACCCAGTCCCCAGAAAATCAAGTTTTAAGAAAATATCCTGGACAAACACAGAGATTCCTTACCCTAATTCTATGTGACATCCTGACAAATCCTTTCCATAGAGGATTATCTCAGCTTTCTATTTATTCCAGAAGTGTGGAGTCAAGGTGCTTAGTTTTTTTTTCTTTTTTTTTTCTTTTGTTTTCTTTCTTTATTTTCTTTTGCCACTAGGTAAATATACCCTGTTGTCTAGCCTGATTTGCCCTTCATCTTTTTGACCCTGGGAGACTCAGAGAACAACTAAGGAAATGTGAAAAGGGAGGCCTTGCTGCCCTATTTTAAGCAAAACCATCTATGGAAACAGGAACCTCAGGATTGATATGAGAACAGTGTGAAGATGGTCTGTAACTCTTCTATGAAAAATGTACCTACACTATACATCCAACTTGCCACAAAACAGCATCCTTGAGTATATTCCTGCCCCCAAACCCACTAAGAACAACACTTCTAATCCTTTTCGAGGATTAGACAAGGAGGAACCAATGGTTATGGTACCATGGTTATGGTACCACACAGAGAAAACATTTGCCATCTGGTCTTCAGGGATCCTTTTTAGTTACCTATGAATAAAAATCATGATCTCCAAAATTCACAAGATTTGAATGTTATAATGATGCAAAGTCTGGTGGGGTGGGGGATTATTTTAGATAGAAAGTCATCAAAACTTCATTAAAAAAAAACACTATGAAAAGATCAGGGTATAGTAGGCATTGCTGGTACAGTAGAGGCAAAATGCTCTATTTAGAATCCAAAGGTTTGGTGTTTTACCTGACTCTGTCACTACCTGGCTCTGGACCTCTCTGGATCTCTTAGATATAAAATAAAGGAGCAGGACCAGCTGGTCACCAATGTCCCAGCAGCTCTGACCTTTCGAGGCCTGTTATGTTATATAGGCGGTCCCTGTTTTTGACTCACCTAAGGGAATAAAATAGCCAGAAAACAAATTTGCAGCCTGAGTCACTGTTCCCTATAATTCTGTCTGGCCTGTTCTGAGGTTCTTTTGACAAAGAATTTATTCTCCCTGAGGATGGCCACGCTAACAGCTGGATAATATTGGCTCATTTCATCTTTGAACAGCTGGTCGAAGAGACAAACAACCAGACAGGTTGTTATCATAAAAAAATGAGTCAATGTTTGCAGATCAAGACTAGATAGAAATGTCAAACTTGGGTCCGGGAAGGTGGCACTAGAGGTAAGCCTTGCAAGCGCTAGCATAGGACGGACCACGGTTCAATCCCCTGGCATCCCATGTGGTCCCCCCCAGGCCAGGAGTGATTTCTGAGTGCATAGCCAGGAGTAACCCCTAAGCGTCAAAAGGGTGTGGCCCAAAAACCAAAAAAAAAAAAAAAGAAAGAAATGTCAAACTTTCCAAATGCTCTATTGCACCCTGACATGTCCCAATCTCCTCCTAGCCTTAGCTATTCAGCAGAAAACTCAACAAGAAATGGGAAACAAAGAGGACCAATTTCTAGGAATTCTCCAGAAAAATGCATGGTCTCCTGTTTTTTTTAGTTTCTTTCCATAGAAGCTGTCTGAAATAGTTAGAGTATTGGTTTTAGTGTTGGTATTTTCAGCACAGTCTTCATTCATTTGGCTCTTGGGTATAACTGAGCCCAATTGGCGTGCGAGTAGTTTTCCTCCTCATCAAGAAAACAACTGAAAATGCCGCCATGTCTTTCTAAAGGCCAAAAAGCAAATGTTGGATAGGTAGGTCTGGCTTTACCATGAGGGGGGTTGTATATTCATTCAGGTGCTCACCCTGAATCCAAAGTGTGCAACACAATGTCTAAAAGTTCTCTTGACTGGGGCCGGAGAGATAGCATGGAGGTAAAGGCTGCCTTTCAGGCAGAAGGTCATCAGTTCGAATCCCGGTGTCCCATATCAGGTGTCCCATATGGTCCCCTGTGCCTGCTAGGAGCAATTTCTGGTATGGAGCCAGGAGTAACCCCTGAGCACAGCCAGGTGTGACCCAAAAACCAAAAAAAATTAAAAAATAAAAGTTCTCTTGACTACTGTTTGGGTACCTGTATTCTATTTGTACCACAGCAAAATAACCCTCCTGAATTTGAAGAGTCCCATCTCCTGAACCTCAGAGCTGACGCTGGCATAGTTGGAGCCTCTAACAGGTTAGAAACCTCCTTCTAATATGAAAATCTGGGCTTGGAATAAACCAATCTTTTCCTTCCCTTTGTTGAAACAGATTTTTTGCCACCCGCAGCCTATTTAGAAGGAAAGGGAAAGAAAAACAGCAACCCCCAGACTGTACACAGAGTCTGTGTGTGGACCTAAAGTTCAGCTGGACCACCTCGCAGACCCATGATGTCTGTAACGCGCCATGAAATGAATGACTTGTGCCAGTGCTAATACGCCAGTCTCAGCACAGTGGTTTGTTTATTAGGGTTTCTAGCTCACAAAAGAGGTATTTAAAAACCCAGGAAAGAGTTTTGGGAGTGGACCAGGGAAAAAGGCAGCAAAGCCTAGGCTTTGTCTTTGTATACAGCAAGCACCTGATAAAAGCAGATCTATGAAGTTAAGTCTCTGGTAAACACAAACATCCCAAGAGAAAGGTCCTGGTTCAAAGTTGATAACCCTTACTTCAGTAAAATATGATAGGCCTAAGAAACAATTGAAGAGGTGCCTGATGTTTCTTTTTTCTTTTCTTTTCTTTTTTTTTTTTTTGGTTTTTGGGGCACACCTGATGATGCTGAGGGGTTACTCCTTGTTATGTGCTCAGAAATCGCTCCTGGCTTGGGGGACCATATGGGATGCCGGGGAACTGCCGTCTGTCCTACGCTAGCATGGGCAAGGTAGACGCCTTACGGTTTGCACCACCACTCCAGCCCCCTATATTTCTTAATACATGTTCATGCATAGATGTGTAAAAGTGAACACATAAGCAAAACCTCCATGAATTCCCTGTGTTTTCAAGAATAAAGCCAAGGTTTGTCTACAAAAATCATGATGCAGAAACATACGGACAGAGCTGGCAATATGTAGGCAGTAATTCTATTCAGTGCAACAGATGTGGCTTTTTAATTCTGCTTATCTCTATTTTCTACCATGAAAACCTATGCTTCTTTAACATGGGGAGAAAAAAAAGCATTTGTTTGTTAAAACAGACTCCATTTAATCAAGTTAAGTGACAGCTGGTTTAAAAGGTCCTCAGGGAACAAAGCACAGGGAGAACAGGGCACCAGAGACAACATGGTCCACTCAAGGAGGGATATTCCATTATCACTTGTTTAACAAAATTATAAATAAATAAATAAAACACACACAGCAAAAACAGAGGCAGATGAAAGCTTAAAAAATAGTCCACCCTGTAGAAAAAAATAATCTCAATAACAGGGACTGTTTCTTTTCCTCTGGCATGGTTCTGTCCCCAACAAGCTCAGTCTTTTGCATTCAACCTGGTGGGTTTCCCTAAACAGCTTCCCTCCAGAATTCTGAAGACACACCCTGGCAGGACCTCCCCTTTACTCATCTTTATTCATACTCTTTTCGCCATGGGAGGCCCTAGAACCACTCTCAACCAGTCCCCTATCTGGCATGCTTTTTCTTTTCCAAATCAAAATTCCCACCCCGGGCCACCACAATTAAGCTTTTATTTTTAGAGTGTATTTAGTGGTCATTTCTGTTCTCTTATGATTTAGGGCTGCACCCTCCTCAGCCACAAATATCTAAAATAAGCTCTTTGATTCAGCTCTCCAGCCCTTGCCCCCCCTTCCCAAATTACCCTCACCCCCCCTTCCCAAATTACAGTCTGCTGAGTGGAGGGAGAGAACTGAGAATTGATAGCCTAAGCAGCTCGCACTCTCTTCTAATGTCAGATATTGCCTTCTAGGGTGACCCCCTGATCCTGCTCCCTGGAGTATGCACCCTAAAAATGGAAGGTTGCCTACACCCTAGGAAGCGGTGGAAGACATTTACATTAGTGCTTGATTGCATTGGGGAAGGTAATTTTGCAGAGGTAATGAAAAACACTTCAGTTGGCTTTGGGTTTACCAAAAGAGGGGTTATGTCTGCCTGGAAATGATCTAGCAAAGTGAGTCATTACAAAGAAGATCTAGACAAGATAGTTTCCTAGCCTGAATGAAGCAGACCACCAAAGAATTCTGAAGACACCAGAGATGTTCTGCCATATCCCATGAGTCCAAAGAGACCCCAGTTTAGGGAATCCTATAATCCTGGTTAACCAACACTTTTATCCAGTCTGAGCAGAGAGCCAATGAAGTCAACTTCTGATCTAAGGAAACCAAGATCTGCTGTTGTTTTAAGCCACTAGATTTGCTGCAGAAATAGAAATAGAAACATAACACCCCAGCCATGGGCTACATTACATACCCATGCCCTTGCCTACAACTCTTCCTGTCCATCCTCTGAGGATATTTGTGTGCATAAAAAAAGAATTCTGAGCATAAATGTGAAGACAGCAGATTCCTACTCAGTATCAGTTGGGAGTGGGGGTGGTTCTGCCACCTCCCAGCTTATCTGAGTCATTCTAGTCACTCTAGTTTCTTAAGCTCAGACTTTTCAAAAGGAGGAGGGGAGAGGCAAGAGGGGAAGAGAAGGAAGGGTATAAGAAAGAAGAAAAGGAGGGGAGGGAAGGGAAGGGAAGAAGTTAAGGAAGGGGAGGAGAGGAGAGAAGAGTAGGGAGGAGAAAGAAGACAAGAGTGAAGGAGAGAGCAAGGAAAGGGAAGGAAGAGAGAAAAGAGGAGAGAACTGTAGAAGAGGAGAGGGAAGGAAAGAAGGAAGGAGAAGCAGGGAGGGAGAGAAAGGGTGAGGAGAGGAAACAGGACAGAAATGTGTCAAGAAGGGGTCCGGGAGATAGCATGGAGGTAAGGCATTTGCCTTTCATGCAAAAGGTCATCGGTTCGAATCCCGGTGCCCATATGGTCCCCCGTGCCTGCCAGGAGCAATTTCTAAGCATGGAGCTAGGAATAACCCCTGAGCACTGCCGGGTGTGACCCAAAAAAAAAGAAAAAAAAAAGAAATGTGTCAAGAAAATAGAGAAAAATAAGAAGACTTTTTAAAATATAAGTGTAGACACATTTGCCTAAGACATTTCTGAATCTAATGTAACTAAACACTAGTCATAGGAGGACTGTCTGTGTAGATCCTGGAATATTCATGCCCACATCCGCTTCCTTCACCAGCCCTCCCTTTTGTTGGAGGTTCTCAGCAGGAGCCGGTCTCTCTGGCTTGACTTGCATTTAAATTGGTTCCTTTCCAGCTATGGCGCCTCCAGCCCTCACCCCTGAAGCCAGTCTCTAGAGTCTTCCCTAGTGATTTCTGACTCCATGAAAGAACAAGGCACTTGCCCTGACTTCACTCATTCCTCACTCTAACCTCATGCAGAGGGACCCATCAGGGTATACTTACTTCCTACAATGTCTTGAGGCCTCTTGAGTCTTACCTTTGTGTCTCTGATCTCTTTGGCTTCAATACAACAAATATATATTCAGAATTCAGTGCTTAGAAGATGGGATGCTAAAGATCAAGCCTGGGTCAGCCACATGTAAGACAAGATCCCTCCCTACCGTGCATTACTCCAGCCCTAGCATACTTTCTAGCAGTGAATTCAACCTTCCCACAACTACAGGCAGGCACAATTCCTGAAATGATGATTAAAAAACATTCATCTATCAATCTGAATGAAAATAATATAATTAGTTCCTTATCATACTTCTCATTATTAGATTGCTTATTTATAAATACTTGTTGCTCATAAAAAAAAAGAGAAGGGGCCGGGTGGTGGCGCTGGAGGTAAGGTGCCTGCCTTAGGACGGACCGGACCGCGGTTCGATCCCCCGGTTCCCATATGGTCCCCCGTGCCTGCCAGGAGCAACTTCTGAGCGCATAGCCAGGAGTAACCCCTGAGCGTCACTGGGTGTGGCCCAAAAACCAAAAAAAAAAAGAGAATACTGATTCAGTTCAGACAATGCACATTCATGTAACTACTGACTTCTGAGAGGATTCTCCTGGCTATTCAAATGTGTTGTGGATGTACACATTCTAGCTGGAATATTCCCCTTGAATCCATAAATATAAATAGTGATGTTGTGCTAGAAAGATAGTATAGTGGATAAGGGCACTTGCCTTAGCATGTGGCTGGACAGGTTTTGATTCCAAACACCCCATAAGGTCCCTCAAACCTGCCACGAATGATCTCTGAGTGAACTCTGTGTACAGCTGGGTTTGGCCTCACAAAAATACCATAAAGAGTGAAGTATTACTGAAAATCCTCAGAAGGAGGTTGTCATGTTCCCATCCATATATCTGACCTTGACTCCAAGTTTTGAAGAGGTATATATCATAGATATGCTTTGTTGTCTAGTTCTGTGACCTATATGACAAAATTAACCAGTTCATTCAAATGAATTTAGATGATGATAATGAAAACCAGCATGATCACCAGGATAATAATGAAAACTAGCTTGATTACCAGGCCTGTGTCTGAAGGGACAAGCCACTGGAAATATATTTAAACATTTATACAAAAATGAGGAAAACTCCAATTGGGAAATGACAAATGAATGGCATCTAGCTCACATCAAGATCCAAAGGTAGTCACTGGTCTCAAAATAATCTCAAAGGTCATAACAGCAAAAAAGGTATCATTTTTACCCAAGGAGATAAGCAACTAAGTGAGGAAAGCAACAGTCACAGGTCAGTAATTGGATGGCTACGTCCATCATCCTGAGACCTTTCAAGGATTCACCTTTCAAACACATTTGAGAGATGGATTTCATTGGCCAACATCACAATAAGGTTTAAAAAAAAGTATGTGCCATTTGCTTTGTACCTGGCTGACCTGAAGTTAATTCCCAGCACCCTACAAGGTTCCCTGAGCACTGCCAGGCATGAGACCTGAGTACTATCACGTATGACCTAGAAATAAAAAACAGAACTATCATAGGATCCAACAATTTTACCTCTGGGTATTTATCCAAAGAAAGTGAAAGTGCTAATAATAAAAAGAGTTTGCATGCTGATGCTCATTGGGGCCCTGCTTAAAATAACTAAGATCTGGAAACAAAATGAGTGACCATTGGTGGATTTACAGATAAAGAAGATGTTGTCTAGATGCACAAAGGAAAAGACTGAATCATAACAAAGGGGAAATCTTTTTTTGTTTTTTTGTTTTTTTGGGCCATATCTAGTGGCACTCAGGGTTACTCCTGGTTCTGTGCTCAGTAATCACCCTGGCAGGCTTGGGAACCACATCCAATGCCAGGAATCAAACCAAGTTGGCCACAAACAAGGCAAACACCCTATCTGCTGTGCTGTTGCTCCAGGCCCCCCCCCACCCCAACCTCACCAATTTCTATTGGTGGGGCCACACCCAGTGGCATTCAGGGGTTACTTCTGGCTCAGCAGCTTGCAAGTAAATGCCTTACCCACTGTGCTATCACTCGGCCCCAGAAAAAGGAAATTTTATCACCTGTGATAAATGGAACTTCAGGGGATTAGAGTAGGAAAAATTAATCTAGAGAAAGACCAACACAGCATGATTTCATTCACTGATGGAGTAAAGAAGCAAAATAAATGAACATGTAAAAACATACTCTTGTTAGACAACATAATGGTGGTGATTACTGGAGAAAGAAGAAAGGAAATGAGAGGGATTAGGACAGATAAAAACAACAGACTAGTTGTGGTGGAGGGTGACTGGACAAGTGGTGGTGGCCCTGGTGTGAGTGTTAGCCAAGGTGAGCAACTGTATGCCTAGAACTCATGTTATAAACAAAGATTATTTCAATAAAGGAAATCATAATTTAATTAAAGGCTGCTTCCCCCACATCTTATTTGACTTGACTTGTCAAAGTCAGAGATTTCTACCACTATATTCAATAGTTGGGAAACTCACAAATCTTGCCATGATCTCTAAAATTTTAGGTAAATGGCTAAGGGATATCGCACTAATGATTATTTTAAAATATTCTCATGTATTTTGAAAGCAATGCATTAGGGGGAGATAAACATCAAACTCTGGTATTAGTTTTATGCTCTCATAAATGCAAAAGCCAATGCAATACTGTGTGCAGTGCTAATGTGCTAGCTAGTATTTCGAATCATAAGAGGGTCATGATTATGTGTGTATGAGTGTGTGTGTTTGTGTGTTGTGTTTGTGTGTGTGTGTGTTAATATTGCCAGGTGCTCTTTCTTTCTTTTTGGGTCACACCTGGTGACCAGGGGTTACTCCTGGCTTTACGCTCAGAAATCGCTCCTGGCAGGCATGGGGGACCATATGGGATCCTTAGATTTGAACGCCCTACTGCTGTGCTAGCTCTCCGGTCCCCGTAGGCAGAATTTCAAGTAAACCGAGGTCTCTTAGTTACTAATTTCCTCTTTTTTAATTGATAAGCTTCTTACCAGCACAGTTCTTAAAATCTGGATATTTTTAAAATAATGCTAACAAAAACACAGCTAAAGATATTTCATTTAATCTTCAGAACAAACATATCAGACAAATAATAGTTTTAGAACCACTCTAACCAGTAAGAAAAGCTCAGAAAGGTTCTACGACTTGGCCTAAGTCACCCAGTTAGTGAAGCGATAGCACCAAAAACTCGAGCTTTCTTCTCTGCTTGTAAAAGTCACAGCAAATCTGGTCACTACACCAAATGCCTCTTTTTTTTTGTTTGTTTGCGTTTCGTTTTTTGTTTTTGGGCCACACCTGGCAGCGCTCAGGGGTTACTCCTGGATGTCTGCTCAGAAATAGCTCCCAGCAGGCCCGGGGGACCATATGGGACAACGGGATTCAAACCAATCCACCTTTGGTCCTGGATCTGCTGCTTGCAAGGCAAATGCCACTGTGCTATCTCTCCGGGTCCACCAAATACCTCTTAATCCTCCCTGGGTATGGTATGCCTGGATGCCTCCCTAGTGGATGAGCAGGAGATGTAGATGGGGTTCAGGAGAAGCAGACTCCCTTTTGGGTTCTCTATGAAGGGTAAAATGCCTCCTGAGGTACAAAGGGCTTGTTCCTCACCCACACTTTGCTTCCAAGCTCTTTCCCTTTTTTGTTCTGTTTTGTTTGTTTGTTTTGGGGCCACAACCAGCAGCGCTCAGGGATTACTCCTGGCTCTACACTCAGAAATCGCTCCTGGCTGGCTCAAGGGGACATGCTGGGGATCAAACCTGGGTCAGCCCCAGGTCAGCAGAGTGCAAGGCAAATGCCCTACTGCTGACCCCTAGCCTCTTTCTTACAGGATTATTAATACAGTCTGGCTTATTTGGGGAGCAGAGTGAGAAGAAATTATAAAGCTTCCACAACTCCCAAACCACAGTGCTGACTACATATGGCCAAAGTAAAACCATTTATGGTTCAGTTGTTGGAAGAGCCTGTTGAGAGAAGGCACACACCTGACCTTCATAAGGTCCTCATGCTTATAAATTCACCTATTCACTCAAATGGATTCACTACCTAGGCCCCATCCTCCCTTCCAGGAAAAATCCTATGCTGCTTTCTCAGACATTTGCTCTGCAGATTTGTGCCAGGAAGCAGGAAAAAAGTAAGTTTCTTCAAATGCACACTCTGAGCTGAGGTTGAATGAGGCAACGCTGTTGCAATGCCTCCTCATTCCAGCTCTCAGACTGGACACAGGCGTCCTTTTCATGGACTCATGAGTGCCACATTGTTCGCATTTTTGTGTTTTTCTAATCAGAGATTTTGCTGCTGAAAGTGAGCCCCATGTGCAGTGCTAATGTGTCAGCTAGTATTTCGAATCACAAGAGGGTCATGACTGTGTGTGTATGAGTGTGTGTGTGTGTGTGTGTGCGCACACGCGTGCATGGGTATGTGTGGAGTGGGGGTAATATATATGAGGATGTATATTAGGAATCCCTGTTCAGATAGGAGCCCAAGTGGCATGAGTGTAGCATTAATGGTATTACCTTCAACAGTGTTTTTAATCAGAAATACCTATAAAGTAAGCTTCTGTTTTGATCTGTGATGAAAATGTGAGGGGCCCCTGGACCTCAAGTACCTAACTTGGTTTTATAATAACTTTAGAAGATGTAACTAAAATTAATGAGAACGGAATCTAACTCATCATTTAGAAGTACAAAATGTGGGGCCGGCGAGGTGACGATAGAGGTAAGGTGTCTGCCTTGCAAGCGCTAGCCAAGGAAGAACCGAGGTTTGATCGATCCCCCAGTATTCCATATAGTACCCCCTAGCCAGGGGGGGATTTCTGAGTGCTTAGCCAGGAGTAACCCTGAGCATCAAATGGGTGTGGCCCCAAAAACCAAAAAAAAAGGGAAAAAAAAGTACAAAATGTAAAGGGGAGGAAATAGCTGCAGAGATAACTCCCAAAATGCTCTATGTGGAAAAAAATAAATAAATGAGGGAAGACATAAAACAGATAACAGTGCCGGGGGGGTCATAGACTAATAAATTTTCTTCTTTCTCACATTTCGGTGCTAGGCCCTTTCCCTGTTTGTTTGTGTTTTTGTTTTGTTTTTGGTGGGAGGTTGGTTTTTGATTTTTGGGCACACCTGGTGGTGCTCAGGGGTTACTTCTGGCTCTGTGCTCAGAAATCGCTCCTGACAGGCTCAAGGGGCCATATGGGATGCCAGGGATCAAACTTGGGTCTGTCCCAGGTCAGCGGCATGCAAGGCTCTGCTGCTGTGCTATCACTTCAACCTTTCTTTCCTTGGTTTTTAATTTTTCTTCAAAAAAAAATGCAAAGAAGTGACTCTAACATTTACAATCTGTGAAAGAAATACAAAAGTTCTCATTGTGAAGCAGTTGAATAATACGCCGTTAGGCAACTCTCCCAAAAAGTGATTAAAACCATCTGGGGGAGTGGGAGGCTGGAGTCACTTTGAGGGAAAATTTGAAACTGGTCTCCCGAGTATGTCTGTTATGTATCAAGCAACTATATGAAGGGGCTCTTGGTGCTTAAATTGCCACTCACCCTTTCATCACCCTCTCCTCAGCCTTCTTCCCACCTTACCCAGGGCTGACGTGACATTGCTTCCAGGTCAACTCAAACACCATCCGCAGAAAACAGTGGCCAGCCTTCCCATGATAGGCACAGAATCTACCTCTTCCATGTTGTTACATTCACCATTGGTCAAATTATCTAATTTATTTGTGTGTTCCCATTTTTACTCCCTGACCCTTGGCCCTCTGCTGCAATAGACAGGGACAGTCTGTGGTGCTGGCTGTTGGGAGTCTACCTCACCCCATCTCACCCCACCCCTGACCACATCTGGAAGAGGCCCCTGGGAGAGAGAGGAGGAACTCGATAAATATTTGCTGATATTTCTCCCCCGTTGTCTTCCATGGTCCAGATTCTCATAATCACAAGTTTTCCTATCTAGCAGAGTACAAGAGTTCAAGAGTGCTCAGGAAAGGGCATGTCCTTTCCATATGGACATCTCAGAGTCTCTAGACTCCATTCCAGTTTATTTCCCAGAAGACAAGTCCTGAGTGAGAGATCCTGCTCTAAGTTATTGCAACTGATTGAAAGTAAGATGAGCCCCTGGTTATGTTTTGTTGAAAACCTGCTTCTCACTTGGCTGATTAATTACTAACCCACATAGCACATTCCTTCTTTATGAGCCAGTCTCTGCCTTCTCATCTCCATACTCTCTCATCTTGGTTGAGGTCCCACGGGCTGATGGATGAATAACGGTGTCTGAGATTCCTTGTTGGTTTATGTCAACGTTCTTTAAAAAAAAAAATTCCTAATTCATAAACCTCCTGAAGTCTATGGTGGGAGAGCATGTGAATATGGGGAGATTTTATGATGACTGATTTGATAAGTGACCATGGAGAAATCACTGCATCTCTACTCAAAGTTTTCTTTCCCACTTATATGTTTTAAGATGATGGAAGGTGGGGAACAGGGATGTGGGGATGGTTCTTTCTGACATCATGTTAAGGAGAAAGCAGCTTTACGCAATTCTGTTTGAAAGCAGCTTTACGCAATTCTGTTTTCTGTACAGTCTCTAGGCAACTGCATGACGCTTGATATACGACAAAAGCTTTTCACACAGTCCCGTAATATCACACGAGCCTGTAACTTAGCCTGGAGGAGCCAACAGTGGTTTGTGAACAGCAGCCATGGATGACTAAATGAAATTCTCTGGATGAATCATGAGTCGGGAAAAGCCAGTCATGGTCTAGTGTCATCAGAGAGGCCCTCCTGCTGGGATTTCTGTCTGGTATTTTAAAGCCCCACAAGTCCAGGTAGATTTTGCCCTTTGTCCTTGAGACTCAGGTTGCATTTGTCCTATCTGTGCATTATAGACCATAAAAATGACAACCTCGAGGGCCGGAGTGATAGCACTGCAGTAGAACATATGCCTTGTACGCTGCCAACCTGGGATCGACCAGGGTTTGATCCCCGACCTCTCATATGGTCCCCAAAGTCTGCCACAAATAACCCCTGAGTGTCTCCAGGTGTGGCTCAAAAACAAAAACAAAAAAATGACAACCTAAATTGAAAAGGGACAATTGGTACTCAGTGGTGACCTACATAAAAGTGTTCTTCTCTTCATTCTCCTCCAGGAGTCTGCTATTTCTCCTAAAGAGGCGGATGATCATTTCAATAATCAAAATGCATCATTTCAACTCCTCTTACTCTTCTGGGGGTGTGGGGGGACAGAAGGCAATGGAGCTAAATAGGAGAAAGAGAGTGGAACAAGGAAGAAGTGATTGAAGGTGCCACAGAAGAGCCAGTTCTTTCTCTGCTCTACCTGCCAATAGAATCAGTGTTCATTCGGCTTTTATAAACTTTTAGCTAAGAGAAAAGTCTGCCAAGAAAACATCATAGAGTCTGCCACACTGAACCAAGGCAGGAACTTGAGAGTCTGAATGATGGCAGATAGGCAGGCAGGAGGGCAGGAAGGAATGCCCTTATATGGAAAACATGATTGTTTTGTTTGGCCACATCCCCCCACCCCCACCCGTGTCTACGGGATAAAATCCATCTGGAACAATGATCCAAGAACTTTGAAGCACTAGCCTCCTAGTGTGGCAATGAGAGACAAGAATGAGAGACAGAGACAGGAGGGGAGGCTGGAAGGAAGGGTGGGTAGCTAACATCCCCCCATCTTGCATGGGGTTGTCCTGCTTTTAGCACTGAAAGTCACTTGAAAAACTCAGTCTCTGGCTATTTCTTGGCCTACAAAGGAATGGAGAGGATCGTGCAGGTGCTGGGACTAGAGACTTAACAGGGAAAGGTCCTTACTTGCCTTGTCCTAATCCCGGCACTGTATATAATCCCTGAGCAGTCCTACGAGTGAGTGACTCCTGAGCATCATAGGGTGTGGTTCAAAAATGAACTAGGAAAAAAGGGAAAAAGAGGGAGAAAAGGAGAAAGAAGAGAGAGAAGAAATGGAAAAAAAGAAGGGGTGAGGGAGGGAGAGAGGAAG
>PVKC010028817.1:0-15320 GCA_004027635.1 Crocidura indochinensis
CAAACACCGCTGTGCTATCTCTCCGGGCCCCTACAGTATTCCGTTTTGACTCTTCTCTCCCACTTTACATTGTATCAGGTACAGAAACTGATGCTAAGAACTAGTATTTGTTTGGTTTTCTTTCATTTTTCCACAGAGAGTCAGCTGTTAACCTGGTGAGGAGCGGCTCCTACAACCGGCCCCTATGGCGGGATGAAGCCAAGGGGAAGGAAACCCCACAGGCCGTTACTCCTACCTGCTATGTGTCAAGCTACTTGAAAAGGTGCCTCAGTGGTGGGAGATGATTGTCCTTTTTGACCGTGGTATTGGGTAACAAATGCATGCTCTGTTATATCTGATTAGCACCACAAAAGTGAATCAAAATGGAATTGCTATTAAATTCCTTGGAGTTAACTTATTGCCCAATTTTAAATTGAAATGTATTTTCTTGACTGAATTAAAGTGAACTCATTCTAAATTGTCACCAAAGATAATGAATTTTCCACCTGCTAAGTCCCAGTAAAATTTCACCTAGAAGTGATATCTAATCACCTCTGAGCAAGACTGGATTTAAATCACATGTCCAGCTAGTGTTCCTTTTGTAGCTGTTATTTCCTGTTCTGAATGGGGAGGTGAGGCAGGATTCCTATAGGGTGGTGAATGGGGAGGGACATGGGGTTGGTTTTGTAGTGCATTGAATTAGTTTCATTTTGAAGCCTGTTGTTAACTTAGGGACTTGAGTTTTGTTTTTTGTTTTTTTGTTTTTGTTTTTTTATGATTTTAATGACCCTCAGATTCATCAAGATGTGAAACTCGCAAGTTTGGTGCAGAGAAGGTACATGGGTTTTCTACCTTTTCTCATCTATTTTCCCCTTCTCTGCAGTTATTTTCTTTGCCACATACCAACGAGCAATTACAGCACTTTTGCCAGAGCCATAAAACTACAAAATGTACTTATTTAGCATTTTAATTTGATCTTTGCTTCTGATATGGAAGAATCTGGTTCTCATTGCTTCCTGTCACTTCACTTCCCTAACCCTTTCAACTGTCTCTTTATGCTGTCATTAGACTTTTGGGCAATTGGTTGGCTACTCTTGAATCAGACTTGACCATAGTCTACATGTTTGGGATCAAAACTTATTTTCATTTGCTATGAATAATATTAATAGCTAGGCAATGTTAGAACACAGGAATTAAAACATCCACTTTGCCTTTTAATGTGGTTCCTGTCTTTAGACTCATCTTGTAAGAAAGGGATGAACTTTGAGAGAAGACAAGTGAAGTTCATGACACAGAAACTATTATACAAATTGGTGTTTTGGTACTAATAAGGCTGTCATGTATCTGTCTTCAAGTCTAGAACCTTAAGTCTATCTAGATGCACTAATGTTCCTCCTTATGGTTGGGTGTAAGAACAAAAATATATCTCTAAGTAAATAGTGTTCCAGATCTAGGAAATGGAGAAAGCCGTCATTTAATTTTTAGGCATGTTGTTATTTTGTGGTGGGTTGTAATATTTTTGTGATCCAAATCATCCACAAATGGGCTGACAAATGCCGTTTGATCTAATTATGGTGGACATAAGATAGAGAGAGGGACTGCTCTGTCTATGGTGGAGCACAGTAACTAGCGAGCACATTTCTGAGTAGGGCTAAAACTAGCTTCAAGCCTTGTTTTTCTGAAGATGCTCTTCTATAATCCTAATGTATTTTTTGGTTTTACAAAATCTTATATTATGGTCTTTTGAAAGCAAACAACTTATGGACTGGAGAAATAGTACTAGGGTAAAGATCATGCCTTACATGTAGCTGACCTTAATTTGATTCTTGGTGTCAAATGTCCCTTTAGCATTGCTGAGTGTGACTCTGGAGGTTCCCAAGTACTGCCAGGGTAACTTGCACAGTTAGATCCTAGCCCCACAGGACCCAGCAACACTGCATCCTTAGATTCTTGCATTGAACTGATAATGCAGCAGGCCTAGAGAATCTGAGGGTATCTGGGTCTATTTGGGAGACCAGTGCTCCCCAATAATGGGGGAAAGTTAACTACATGCTACCATTACCAACAAATTTTATTATTATTGGGTTATGACAAACCTCAGTACACTTTCCATATTCTAGCTCATCTTTTCTCTTTAAGAAAAATTCCTGGGGCCCGGGAGATAGTATGGAGGTAAGACGTTTGCCTTTCATGCAAAGGGTCATCGGTTCGAATCCCGGTGCCCCATATGGTCCCCTGTGCCTGCCAGAAGCAATTTCTGAGCATGGAGCCAGGAGTAACTCCTGAGCACTGCCGGGTGTGACCCAGAAAAACCAAAAAAAAAAAAAAAATTCCTTTAAAATAATAGAGTAGGGGTTGGATAGATAGCATGGAGGTAAGGCATTTGCCTTTCATGCAGAAGGAGAGTGGTTCGAATACCGGCATCCCATGTGGTCCCCTGAGCCTGCTAGGAACAATTTCTGAGCATAGAGCCAGGAATAACCCCTGAGCACTGCCGGGTGTGACCCAAAAACCAAAAAACAAACAAACAAAACAAAACAAAAAAAAATAGAGTAAATGCCTCTTTTCAGAAGGTACTTCAATGCTTCTTTTGGGAACATCACCCTGCCTACAAAACCCCATCCACCCACCCACCCACCCAGACCGTGTCATTATAGTTGAGGTGTCTTGTAGTCTGACCCAAATAATTTTTGCTATAATTCAGTTGGTTGTTACCTGTCTTCAATTGAATTTAAAGTACTGTTTTCTAATGCTTATACGTTATTATTTTCTTTGCTTAAGACCTAAGTCTTGGATTTTTAAAGATAAAGCAGAGGGTAAGGCACTGGCCTTGTATCCAGCTATCCCACAGTTTTGATCCCTGAGCACCACCAGGAATAAGTCCTGAGTGCAGAGCCAAGAGTAACCACTGATCATCACTGGGTGTGGCCCAAACAAAACAAAAATAATCCTCCTAGAGATATTTTTGCTTTGGATTAAATAATTGCTCTTCTCAAAGTAATTTTTCAGAATGTTCTTGTATTTATTTTCTTCTCTTTACTTTTCTATCCCAATTTCAATTTTAATCTCAATTAAAATTTTAATTTTCAATTCCCAAATCTTTCTATATTCTTGATCTTACTTTAGCTTTTGCTACTTCTACATCAGGTAGACATTTGAGGTTGCATGATATTTGGCCTTGGGATATAATGGGAATTATTTTTATACTCAAGATATCCTATTCCTAATCATTTATCTTAAGCTCTATTAATGTATTCACTCTTGATTTTTCTTGTTCTTTCCTTATATTCCTTCTCACTTTTGGATGATTGACTCATGTCTGCTTGCTGCCAGTGATCCAGCTCTAGCTGGGTTTAATCACTCTACTTCTCAGTTTTCATACCCTCTCTTTGGGCTACATTCTTTATAAGTGCACAATTTTGGTGGGAAGGTGGTGCTGGAAAGTGGTGGGTGGCAGCATGTCCTGAAGAAAGTGACTGTGTGCTGTTTTGCAGTGCTTCATTTGGTAGAAGTAGTGACCCCACAAGTCCCTACATTTCAGCCAATCGCAATTCATCTTCTGCTACCTCACCCATTACCATTGGTTCATCTACCTCTCAGGGCATCGAGTGGCAACCTGCCTTTTCTTGCCCTGCACCAATCAGTGCAGACACTGCTGCATCTGTTCGCCATGGCAGGTAAGGCTTCTTGGAGCCAGTGTGAGTTACAGTCACCAAAGCTAATGCCTCTGGAAACACGTGTGAACACTAAGCAAAGAGACTTTGTCACAGCAGACACAGTTTGCATTATAGTGAAAATGTTTGTAACTTAGAGGGTATGAATTTGCTTTGTCTTGTGTTAGCTGGTTACTAATTGCTTATTGAATAATTATTGGTTACATATCACTGTACTTGGTATTTAGATGTCAGGTTGATAGATTGCTTTTGTCTTTGAAGAACCTTGCCAGGTGTGGTTACAACTTAAAGATCATACTATTGTCAAACATCACCTGTGATACATTCCTCACATAACATTTACTAATTTTTCACTAATTACAATTAGGAAGAGTTTTTATTTAGTCTTTTGGGAGGATGACATAAAATCATGTCAAAAGGAAAATGAGTTCTTGTTTCAAAAGTCTTCATTAGCCTTCCTGAGGCTCCAAGCCGATGGGAATGGTGTGTTGGGAACAGTTGTTTCTGCTTTCCTCAGCGCAGGGGAAGCAGACACCTTCGTCAGTTTAAACTTGGTACCGGACCTTGTCTTCCTGATTTGTAGCTCATCTGAGTAGTAGCAAGTTATTCAAGTCCTGCAGGAATTTAGCTCTGATTTTAGCCATGTGGGAGTTTCTGATGGTTGTTGGTGTGCTCAGGAAGACCTGGAGACACTAGTAATGATGTTCAACCAGTTGGATTGGATGGTTTAATGCACAGGCTAGAGGACGCATCATGGCTCAGGCCTGGTGATGTCCTGGGACCGCCTGAACCATATACATTGGTCCTTGGGGGCCATGTAGTGCTGACATCAAATGGGATCATGTGCCCCTGACCCGTCTAGCTCCCTGGTTTTTTTGTTTGTTTGTTTTGTTTTTATAGGTTTCTTCTTAAAAATTTTCTCCTTGCCTTTTCTTCGTTGTTGTTTTGAAAATTAAGGGTTTCACACATTTGTTTGTGGGCACTGGAGATATATTACTAAGAACCCAGCCCTTCAGGAGTGCATTTGGACGGGTGGATGGTGCCAGGGATTGAATTCATAATCTACTCCCTGTTAGAGAGGTGCTCTACCACAGAGTTTTAACTGCATTTTTTTATTCTTGGTGTGTGGTCAGCATGTTTGTTTAGAGGTATGGCAGTGAGAAACCTATTTTTAATCTTTTCCCCCAGAATGTTAATGATGATAGTGTTGTTGTAAGAGCACCACTGATAGTGGTCTTGTTTGTTATTGTCAGTGTATTAGATTTCTTCCCATGTATTTGACTAGGAGGGATAGACTTAGAATGGGCTATTTATAATAATACTGTGTAATTATATAGGAATATATTACATAATCGTTCAATTGCTCTTGCAGAAGGACAGGCTTACGCTAGGTCATTAATATAACACAATATAATTATATAAATGTATTAGATCTTCATTCTAATCCATTTGGATAGACAGGGCAAATATTACCCTCAAATGGAATAAAAAATGGTATGTGATTGATTATTAAGAGCTAACACTGGGGGAAAATATTAATAGCCACCATTTGTTAAATTCTGTTATGTGCCAGGCATTAAGTTATGTACCACACATAAATTATATTGGGATTTGGTTTACTCACACATAACAATAAATTCAAAGATTAAAGTATGAAATATTAGGTTTGTTCTTTCTCTGTCTTTTAATAAAATCCTGATATAGGCAGGCGAAAGCATTAAAAAACACAGATTCCTTTTACTTTTCTGCTCAGATTTTGGTTTAGTCCTTGAGTTTCCTTGGATCCAGAATATTTTCTGAAGATTGGCCATCATGGCCACAGTCAGCATCAAAGGAAGAGGAAATGGGGGAATTCAAGAGGGAATTTGAACTGAGATTTTTCTCAGAAGCACTGATTTTCTTTTATATTTCTGGCTACTCTCTCAGTCAGGAAGACTTGAAAAGTGTAGATTTTACTTTATTATTATATTAGAATTTATTTATTTTTTATTAGAAATGTCTTGGGGTTTGGGAGCTATACCTAGGGATGCTTTGGAACACTTTCAGCCATACTTGGAGGACCATACTGTGCTGTGAATTGAACAGGAATTGACTTATGTAAGGCAAATGTCTTAGCCCCCTGTCGTATAACACCAATTCAGAAAGTGTTTTTTTTTTTTCTATTTATATTTTTATTTTTATTTTTGGGTCACTCTGGTAATGCTGATAGGTAATGCTCATAGGGTGCTCCTGACTCAGCACTCAGGAATTGCTTCTGTCAGTGTTTGGGGGACCATATGGTTGGTTGAGGATCAATGAAGGCTGGCCATGTGCAAGGCAAGCACCCTCTCTACCAGTGGTCCTCAAACTACGGCCCGCGGGCCACATACTGTATTTGTTCCCATTTTGTTTCTTCACTTCAAAATAAGATACATGCAGTGTGCATAGGAATTTGTTCGTAGTTTTTGTTTTTACTATAGTCCAGCCCTCCAACGGTCTAAAGGACCATTACTCCACTATACTATTGTTCCACCACCCAGAAAATGTTGTGTTTTTTTTTTTAAATAGGTACACCATTACTATCAATAATAGCTGAATTTTGTTAGTAAGGAAGAGAAGGAGAATGAGTATAAACTAGACAGCTAGCTAGTTCTGTACACTTAAATTATATATGATCTCATGAAGGGTCGGTCCTCCAATGTATAAAATATGATTCATCTTGTAGATAAGGAAATTGAGAACAAAAGCTTAATCATTTGGGGGACCAAAGCCCCCCAAATCCATATAGCTGCTATGGAACTATGACAGAACTAAGCGTAGATTTGTCTATTTTCAAGCTCTTATCTGTTTCATTATTTTATTGCCACTGTGATTATGTCTTATTCTGGGCATTTCAGTATGTGTTCTGCATACATTATTTTTCCACCCTGAATTTTAAGACATTTTATGAAAGAAGAAATCAGAGAGGTTAAGCTGGCGTAAGCTGCCTCAATTGTTTTCAAAGCCTCTGAGTCCATTCTGGAGCCTTCTACTTGTAAAACCATACCTTGCTTCAGAATAAAAGTCCTGTTATGTAATTTAATAAAATAAAATCAGTGGCATACAGAGATCAAACTGTTATTTACCAAATTTAAATCTTAGGTCAGATTTTGATGCATAGTTTTTGCTAGTTTAACTAGTGTCTCTCAGACTCATATATCTTGTGTGTCTGGGGTATTACTTCCCTTCATTTTTTTAAATTAAAGAATGAATGTAAGGGACCCGGGAGATAGCATGGAGGTAAGGCGTTTGCCTTTCATGCAAAAGGTCATCGGTTCGAATCCCGGTGCCCCATATGGTCCCCCGTGCCTGCCAGGAGTGATTTCTGAGCATGGAGCCAGGAGTAACCCCTGAGCACTGCCGGGTGTGACCCAAAAACCAAAAAAAAAAGAAAAAGAATGAATGTAAAATTTTACCTTTTATGTAAGTCATTAATTGTCTCTAGAGAAGTAGTTGTAATTTTCAGATCACACTTCAAACTTTTATTTATTTGCTTCTAGGTACCATGTGTAGATTTTATGATTTGATTATTTCTTGCTGATTCTGATAATATGACTATTTGGAAGTGATCTTGTAAACAGTTATGGTTAGTACTTGTGAATATATGAAAAAAGAAAAACAACCGTATTTTTAGCAATTTATATTTTCATTGCTTTTCCCATCTCAGCAACAATCAGTTTTGGATCTTTGTTACCCCAGCAACAAACTAACATCACAAATGATAGCTTTTTGGGTGGAGAGCCAACGGTTGCTCTCAACTCTTTGTTAAGAAACAAAGATCTTGTTTTCATGTAAAAGAGTCTAATTATATAGCTTGTTGCTGTCAGGAAGCCTGTGGTTAAGTTTACATATAGAAGCCTTCAAGTTTGGGAGTCTCTTTTTTATGTTTTGCAGTTGCAAACATAGACAAGTGGGCATGTAGTTAAATGAGAGAGCAGTTGCTGCATTAGTTGAGGGAGAACTAGTCCCACTGGGCTGTACGTATTTATCAGATATCTCTGGCTAATCCGAGAAGATGGTTATCTGTTATAGGCTGAGGGCTATCGTGGAGCCTCTCACTGCTCTGTGAATTAAGGGTCGGGAAATCTAATATCGTAAGTGATTTTAGTATTGTTTTCATATGTGTGCATGTGTGGAGACCAGATGGTATTTCAGAGTCACTTCAAGAACCCTTACATATGTCACTAGTTAATTTGCCTGTGTAACAGCTTTTATTTAATTAATTAATTTAAAAGCTCACCCCCCAAACAATTTCTTGTGAATGTAAACTCCTTAGCCAGAGTATATCAGATTGAATATCTAATCATATTTGTCTATGATTTAAGGATTCAGATTTAAAAAACAAACTAACAAACAAACAAACAAAAAAACCCCATTCTTCCCCCGCCGCCGGGAGAGTGAGCTCAAAGGATTCAGTCCATGCTTTGCATGCTAGGGGCTCAAATGCCATCCCCTCTGGCCCTGTTCCCTGAGTACTGCCAAGAGTGAGCCCTGGGCAGAGCCAGCTGCAGCCCCTAAATACAGCCAAATGTGGCTTCATCCTCCCCCAAATAATAATGATAATAATTTAAAAAACCAAAGCCAACACATTTTGAGCAAGCTAATTCTCCAATTAAATCTCTTCTGAGTAGTCTGTCTCTGCCAATGCTTTGTTGTATAGCCTGCCTGATCATTCTTTCTCCTGTATTCTCTTTTTCCCCCTCAGGTCTCCTTACAAATCCCAGGCTGACTCAACTGCAGAGAAAACAGTAGACAATGTCTCTTCTAGTACCCCGCTCTGTGTAATCACCAACCGCCCTCCGCCTAGCACTGCCAATGGGGTTACAAGTGCCACTGTGCTCTCCACTCCTGAGACGGACTCTGTGGAAGCCAAGGAGAGAAGGAGGTATGTTATATGCTGAATTCCTTGTCTGCTTTTTTTTTCTTTCTGCATATAAGAGAGTCTTTATTTGCCACCTTGAAAATCTCAAATTTATGGGGAAAGTCTTTGTCTTATTTTTATGGTTTTGTATTTTGAATATAAGTCTTCACTGTTTTTTGATTATTTGGCATAGACATAGTATCTTATGGATCTAGGCATAGATAGCTCTTCTCTGTCTTTTGCCAAACCTTTCTGACGTATATTTCCCATTCTGTGGGGGAGAACCTGAAGTGCAGAGGATGTTCATTTTGTTCTGGGAAGTCAGATTTTCCTAGCAGGAAAGAAAAAAAACCAGTGTGATAAAAGGTGCAGAAAACTAGAACTAGGCTACACATTTGACTTGATTTAAGGAGAATGCCAGAATAGGAAGTGAATCATAAATGATGGTATGATAGAAGAACATTAACTGACTATTCTGCAGCTTCTCAATTGGAAAATTATGAGAGAGTACTCAGAAATCGACAAAGAAATTAAAGATAGAATCCAATAAGTTTTTATTGTCAGCATTAAGAAATCTTGGAAGATGTAGACTAAGTCAAATGGGTCTTTTTTTTTCTGCTTGGGATAGAAAATGGGATAGAAATGGGATAGAAAAAAAGAATGCATTTTATTTGGGAGTTTAAAATTTACTTTAAAATCAGGCTATCAATCCCTCCACCCTACACACAGAGAGACATGCTTTTTTTTAATATAATAATCTTTTTTTTTTTTGGGGGGTGGGGTTTGGGTCACACCCGGCAGTGCTCAGGGGTTACTCCTGGCTCCATGCTCAGAAATTGCTCCTGGCAGGCACGGGGGACCATATGGGACACCGGGATTCGAACCGATGACCTTTTGCATGAAAGGCAAACGCCTTACCTCCATGCTATCTCCCGGGTCCCTTATAATAATCTTTTCAAGCCACACCCAGTTGGTACTTGAGGACTATTCCTGACAGGTGCTAAAGGGACTATACTGTGCTGGGATTGAGCACAGAGTTCCTATGTGCAGAGTACATGCTCCAACCTTTGGAACTATTGCTCTGGCCCTAGTAATATATTAAAGGCAAGAGAGTTAATAAAAATTTAGATTTGTTTGACATTTTATTTTGAGTAGTTAAGAAGAAAATTTAAAAACTTTTACGTATATGTATGATTTAAGAAATCTTAATTACAGAATGCATTGTGTTAAACCTCTTAGATTCTTTGTTTATTGGAAAGCCAATTCTAAGAATGTAATGAAATTGAAGGAAAACGTTGAAAAATAGGATTTTCCCTTTTTCTTCCTTTCTATGCTCTTTATTTCTTTCTCGTGTGTGTGTGTGTGTGTGTGTGTGTGAGAGAGAGAGAGAGAGAGAGAGAGAGAGAGAGAGAGAAAGAGAGAGAGAGAGAGAAAGAACTGACTTTGCTCAGGACTTACTCCAGGCTCTGTGCTCAAGAATTGCTCCTGGGGGGAACTCTATATTGCTGGAGAAAAAAACCTATATAAACCTCACATAAACCTCACGCAAGGCAAGTGTTCTTCTACCCACTGTGCTATTTCTCCAGCCCTTCTTTTGCTTTTGCTTTTGCTTTTTTTTTTGTTTGTTTGTTTTTGGGTCACACCCGCAGTGCTCAGGGGTTACTCCTGGCTCCATGCTCAGAAATTGCTCCTGGCAGGCACGGGGGACCATATGGGGCACCGGGATTCGAACCGATGACCTTTTGCATGAAAGGCAAACGCCTTACCTCCATGCTATCTCCCGGGCCCCTGCTTTTTTTTTTTTTTTTAATTTCTTTATCTAAACATGGAAGAAACAATTTCTGAGCAAACAGATTATAGAAACATTAGTTGTCAGATTCTCTTTAATTGACTTTTAGCCAAGAAAATATTTTGAAAATTCATCTTGAGTATATATTTTAATAATGTGCATTTATTTTTTATTTTATTTTTATTATTTTCACTTTTTTATTATTGTTTTGGGGGCCACACCCAATGGTGTTCAGGGGTTACTCCTGCCTCTACACTCAGAAATTGCTCCTGACAGGCTCTAGGGACCATGTGGGGTTTCTGGGACCAAACTCGGGTCCATCCCAGATCAGCAGCATGCAAGGCAAATGCTCTACAACTGTGCTACCACTCTGGCCTCTGCTTATGCATTTAATAACTCATATGCCACTCAGATTTGTATTGATTTTATCTAAAAATTAAATGTCAGTGTAATCTCATTAGCTGAAAAAATTCCTGTTGAAAAATTCTTCTGTGCTAAGTAAAACGAGATCCAGGGATGTGACTCAGTAGGATATGTCTTGGCATATGCAGGACCAGGATTGTGCCCCCAGGACTCCTTACATATGGAGTCAGGGGAGTGGACACTGCACCATTGAGTGTGGTTCCCAGAAATAAAATATTTTTTAAATACATTTGTCATTAAGATTTCCCAAGGGGAGAGAGAAGTTGTTGATATTGATGGTAGGAAATGTGTACTGGTAAAGGTTGTTATACATTCTATGTCTGTAACTCATGAATAACTTTATCTGTAAAAAAAAAAAAAAAAGACCTGTAGTACTAACAACCTTATAAAAATGGTGCTTAAATAAAATAAACATATAACTCAAAAATAATTTTTTCCCAAGGGACTGGAGCAGATAGGGTGTTTGCCTTGCATACAGCCAAAAGGATTTGATCACTGGCACCTCTTACAGTCCCCCAAGCCCAGCCCAAAATGATCTTTGAGTGCAGAGCCATGAGTAAGTCCTGAGTACCACCAGGTATGACCCAAAAACAACAAATAAATTATGACCCCTGAAAGGATCACTAATTTGGATAAATAAGTCTATCAAAATGTTTATTGCACTTAGCTCATGACTCATTAGTGAAGCTTAAACAGGTATTTACTCTCTTCCTGAAATTTAGAGCCTATAGTTAATAAGATGCCACTTTTTATAGATTTTAATTATATTTTTGAAGTTTGATTTATTGCTCAAATGTTTATTGAGTACCTACCTGCTACTGTTTTCTCAAGGAGCAACAATAAATGAAAGTATTAATAAGGGCAATAATCATAATATAAACATAGCTTATAGGATACATACATTTTTGGGATGCACAAGATAATAGAGTGGTGTTATATATTCATTAGACAACTATATGCTATATATTTTCCCAATAGTATATACCATTATAATTTAAAAAGGTAATATTAAGAAGGTGTTTTGTTTTGTTTTTCAATCATTCCAGCAGTACTCAGGATATTGGGGGCCATTCCCAAATGCTTGGCAGTTTTGGTGTTTGGGGTCCTGACAATGCTTAGACCACCATAAGGTAGTAGGGATTGAGTTCAAGGCCTCATACATCTGAGACATTACTGCAGCCCTATAATTTAGTAGTTTTTAATTTTTTCCATATATTCATGACTCAGCCACAGTCAATTTTAGATTATTTTCATCACCTGAAAAAGAAGTCTCAAATTCTTTAGCTATTGTCTTTCCCATCTCCCCATTTTCCCTTAGGCCTAATCAGTCAGGATCTTTCTGTCTCTGTAGAGGTGCCAGTTCTGGACCTGGCAGATAAATGAGACCAGCATGTAGCTTTTTAAAAGTGGCTCCTTTCTCTTTGGATTATGTCGTCAAGGTTCATTCATTCAAGTGAGTTGTAGCATGTGTCAGTACTTTTTTTTCCATGGCCAGATGCTATTTCATTGTATGCATATAATTCATTTTGTTTGTCCATCTTATTGGTGGACATTTGAGTTATTTTCCACCTTTTGATTGTTATGTAATGTTACTATGGACATTTACATACAAGTTTTAGTGTAAACATGTTTCTCTATTGGTAAACATCTCTATTTCTCTTGGACATGTGCACACTAGTGCATGCACACGAGCACATATACATAGAGTAGAATTGTTGGGCTATATCAATTGGAAGGTTTTTATTTGTTTTGGCCATGCTGAAAATTTACTCCTGGCTTTCAGTTCAGAGATCACTCCTTGCTGTACTCAAGGAACTGTATGTGTTATTGGGGCATGAATTATGGTTGGCCACTTGCAAGGCAGTACTTTATACCATCTCACTGATCCATCACTAGAAGATTTTAATTCCAAAGTAAAAAGATATGATTCACTTTATTCTTAAATTCTGGATATTGCATACGAATTTTATTAGTGAAGAGCATATAAGTGTGTGAGATGACCAGGAAGGCCCATTGCAAAGGGAAGGTGCATAGGCGAGAACAGAGTTATTCACTGAGAGTGGTAAAGAGATGGACAGAGTTTGGAGCAATAGTACAGCAGGTAGGGTACTTGCCTCACATGCATGCCAGAGACTTCAGAGAAGTTCTCTGGGTGTCCAGGAAAGTGGGTGCAGGATTTAGCCAAGGAAGGAGACACACTCAGTTGTTGCGGTGGATCATAATTGTGTGTCTGTCTATTGAATGCTTCAGGGGTATATTTAAACATGAATTTTACTTGTGAAAGACTGCCTACCTCTGCTTTCTTGCACGGTTAAAAAAAATTGTACTTTTTTGTTAGCAACAAGCTTATCATATACACTGTTTGAGCTATAAATTTCTTCACAACAGTTACTGTATTTGCCGGCATATAAGACGACTGGTCATATAAGACGACCCCCGAATTTTACAGTTAAAACATAGGTCTAGGCCTATCTTCGCTGTATAAGACAGAACATTCCTGTGCTGCAACTGTTTGTACCACAGTGAGCCAATCATAACAAGCAAAGGTTCAAAGGGTATATTGTAATAGACTTTCTCTCTGACTCTGGCCCATTTGAGCAGGCTTTTGACAGTGTAGATTCGGGTACAAAACATTGTCTAATTTGCATGCATCAAAAGCCTGCGTGGATTGGCCTAGTTAGGCGGTCTGAGCAACCTTACAGTGATTGGTGCAGGATCGAGTTGGAAAATTCATTTCGAGGCAATATCCAGATGATTTTCGTTTAGCGGCATATTGAGACGTTTTTCTGGATATACTCAGCATATAAAACAACTCCCGATTTTCGGTTGACTTTTTTTCATTTCAAAAGTTGTCTTATGGACCCTGGAGATAGCATGGAGGTAAGGCCTTTACCTTTCATGCAAAAGGTCATCGGTTCAAATCCCGGTGCCCCATATGGTCCCCCGTGCCTGCCAGGAGCAATTTCTGAGCATGGAGCCAGGAGTAACCCCTGAGCACTACCGGGTGTGACCCAAAAACCAAAAAAAAAAAGTTGTCTTATACGCCGGCAAATACAGTTATTCACAGGCCAAATCTTCTGAATAATAAGTTCCAATTTAAAGAGGGGAGTTGAGGGCCCAGAGAAATAGCACAGCAGCGTTTGCCTTGCGTGTGCCTTGCAAGCAGCCGATCCAGGACCAAAGGTGGTTGGTTCAAATCCCGGTGTCCCATATGGTCCTCAGGAGCTATTTCTGAGCAGACAGCCAGGAATAACCCCTGAGCACCGCCGGGTGTCACACCACCCCACCCCCCAAAAAAAAAGAGGGGAGTTGAACCAGAGATATCTCTGGTATCTAAAGGCAAACTTTAGCATCTCAAAGTTTTTTACTCCTAGGCTGGACTTGGGTGTCAATTCTGATATAAATTAAGAGATTAACAGGTTTGCCAGGTGTTCCTACAAAGGGCTTCTTTCATCTGAGCAGAATAAAAACTAACTTTACTTTGAGAATTTTTACTTAAAAAACTAACTTTACTTTGAGAATTACAAAGTTATTTTTATGTTTCTCTTGATGCTGATTTTCCCAGGTAAAGTGATATGTAATCAAAGCCATATTTGTATGTACTAATTTTTGTCATCTGGAAGTAAATGTTCAGCTATATACATCTTTACACAATAGCAGAGAGACTTTTATTGGGTCAAATATATGTTTGCAACTATTGTTTGAAACTATTACTAAGCTTGAGAAATATCACTCTCACTTTTCAAGGAATCAACCTGTCTTTGAGGTCTTTTCTCAGCCATCCGCACTGGGGGAGTCCAGTGGGCCTTTTGATTTTAACTTTCCTTAAATTATGGTGTCAGTACATGCAGCTGACCTGGATTTAATTCCTGGCACCCCATATGGTTGCCTGAGCTTTCCAGGAGTGATTCCTGAGCATAACTAAATGTGCCTCTTCCCCCCAAACCGCTCCCCCCCTTAAATGAATAATTAGAAAAAAGGCTCAAATATTTTTTAGAATTGTCTGGCAGTGTGGCAGATGGCATTTTCAAGTACCTCTTTTCCTTTATAAATGTAAGAAAGTATAGTTAGTTGAGCTTAAAAAAATGAATAGCTCGAGTTGTCCAGCATTCAAATAAAATCAAATCTGAGGAGTTTGGACACACATTTCAATGCCAGGTGTGAGTGAAGGAAGCATGGTTTGAACCTGACCAAACTGGGAACTGTGACCAAGAATCTGCATAAAGCTGGAATTCCCAAAGGACTGCCAGTCATGAACAGGATAATTTTTCCAAACATACCTCTTCAAGCATTTGGTTAGGAATAGAGAAAACTCTTTTGGGAAATTTTTATTACCTATATAGTTTTTATATCCTAACCCAAATATTTAGCAGAGAAATTAGATGTAAATTAGAAATTAGATGTAAATCCTGGAGCCTTGCCTTGTGCTAACCTAGGACAGACCGAGGTTCGATCCCCCGGTTCCCTATATGGTCCCCCGTGCCTGCCAGGAGCAACTTCTGAGCGAATAGCCAGGAGTAACCCCTGAGCGTCACCGGTGTGACCCAAAAACCAAAAAAAAAAAAAAATTGGGGGG